>JXCR01119661.1:3873-49918 GCA_002079205.1 Phalaenopsis hybrid cultivar | reverse complement strand
TAAATTTGGAATATTCAATCGGAGAAAGTTTGTTAGTTTTGATGCGTAGAAGATACACGATCGAGTTCTTGTTAAGAAGAAGCTAATCATAGAAAGGGGATTTGAGAATCGAGGATTCATTACACTGAATACTCAAGTGGAAGAAATTATTGCGCAGAGATGTCGAGAAGTGCTTTGCTACACTACTGCCACTGTAATTATCTCTATGATGAAAGACTCTTATGTAAATCTTCATGGAATTAATCAAGGAATTGTTTATGTGCTAGGCAGGTTTGTGCAATTCATGTCTTCAAGAATAAATGAGATATTTATGATTAAAAGTGTTCCTAGTTTCCATTACGTGAATTTTACCCCTATGAGTGATAATATGATGAACTTTATCGATACCTTAGGGATGAAGATGTAGATTGGGAGTCCGGAGATGATGGAAATGTATGTTTTTCTTCATCATTGTTAAATCTTGCTTCTAAGGCATGACATTTCTTTGTTACATTAAAATTATTGCTCACTATGACATCAGTAAGGTAACAAAGGAGAGTGATATTCTGAACTATTGTATTCAAACTGGAAAACCTATTGATATCAGAGGAATAATTGTGAAATTGGTTTTGGGTTTGATTGTTAAATAATCTGCAACTGGATTGGGGCATCCATTCACTATTTTTCTACTATGCAATCAATTGCAACTACATTATGAGAGTTGGGGAAAAGTGCTTCTTCCTTAGAAGCTGATGGATCCAGAAGTTTATTGCAACTATATTGGAATGGGAGATGATAATGATATGAATGCACTGATGGATCAAGCATCTCAGATTTCAACACTTATTCACCCTTACTTCAGTTCAAACACACTTTTGAAAAGGATCAAGAAGATAGAAAAGAGGTACAAAACCTTATGCATGCAACTGGGAATGTTTCTGAAATGTTAGATCATCTGAATTAGAGACTGAAGGAACATTTTGAACATATTGGTCGTATTGAAGATGGTTTGGTATGTATGTTCAAGAAACATTCTTGGATTGAGGAAGATTCAACTGATTATTTTCCTTATCGACCCTTCTACAACTTGTACATAGACTATCAATCCATGGGAGATATCCAGGAGGATGAGAGCGATGAAGATTTTTGAACTTAATTAATGCACATAATGTTTTGTCTAGTACTGCTTGTTTGTGT
The DNA here is from genome assembly GCA_002079205.1 of Phalaenopsis hybrid cultivar. NCBI lineage: Eukaryota > Viridiplantae > Streptophyta > Magnoliopsida > Asparagales > Orchidaceae > Phalaenopsis > Phalaenopsis hybrid cultivar. The sequence goes on along the minus strand of JXCR01119661.1, from coordinate 48,742 downwards.
TATTGTATTATATTGGATTACATTTACTTTTGTTGTTAACCTCTATTTATGTTTGTTTTTAGTATTTCAATGTTTAGATTTCTGTGTTAGGATGTTTGGTTTGCTTCAGACACTGAATTAAATTTTGTTGGCTTGAAAAATTTTGGTTTGTAATAACACGAATTTAATATATGAAAGTTAGTTTTGTTTTGTTTGAGAAAGTTTGGTGTCAGGGTAATATTTAAATATGGTTATAAATATTTTTTTAGTTAATTAGAGGTTGATGTAAAGTAGTACGCAACAGATTTCCACATAAAATGAAATTTGGAGAAAGTAAGGTGTTGGTGCCTAATGCGCCAAACTGGCGCCCGATGTGCCAGTTGACAGAGAGTTGGCGCTAGAAGCGCCAGATTTGGCGTCTGATGTGCCAAATTCCCAAAAATGCTAAATTGCATTAAAAATTGCAAAATCGTATAGTAATACTCTGTTTTTACTACTTGGGTCGTTTCCTACCTTTAAACCGTGACCTAGGGCTTCACATTGTGCAAGTTAAAGAAGATTTTGGAGGCCAAAGATCTTAGATTTCATCTTTTTAGGTAAGAGCTTCACTTTAACTTAAAAATTTTTTATTCTCACCATGGATTTTCTTACATTGTGGGAAACCAAAAATTTGGAATTTTTGATGGAAAAGCTTGAAGAAAACTCATGGTGAAAAGTTTCATACCAAATAATCTTACTTGGGGAGTTAGATTTTTAATTTTGTAATTTATGTAGATTTTATTTGGATTTTCATGGAAATTTGGATAGCTCCATGAGTAAAGATAGGAAAGCCAACAGATGATTTTGACGCAAGAAGATTTGACAATTTTAAATCCCAACATTTTTATAACACTCAATTGGAAACAAGAAAGTTGATCCAGGAACGGGCATTTGCTAACCCGAGTGGCAAGATCAAGAGGTTGATCAACACCAAAAGTTGGGAGTTGTTTTTGCTAATTCACTGTAGTAGCGATTGTACCTATGATTCGAGAGTTTTATGCAAACTTGAGGATTACCACTGATGATCACATCCTTGTGAGAGGTAAGCAAGTTGAATTTTTCTAGAGAAAGGATCAATTCTTTTTATGGGCTAAGAAATGTATTCATTGCTAATACACTGCATTCGTGATGACTGATTCATCAATGGATGAAGTGATTGCTTTTCTGATTGATGGAAGAGGAGAATGGAAGAGTAAACATAACAAGAAAGTTAACTTCTCCACTTCCATTATGGTTATTTAGTCAAAGGTGTGGCACCACTTCATCTCTGCTAAATTACTGCCAACAAATCATCTAAGCAAAGTAACAACGGATAGAGCTGTGCTAAATTTCTACATTTAGAAAATGAAGGCATAGATGTTGGTGCTCTCATAGTTCTTCATGCTCGGATTATAGCTAGTAGAGCTACAACTAATGGTTTGGGTTACCTTGTCTTGATTTTCACTTTTTGTGAGCAATCAGGAGTAGAGTCCCATAGGAATGAGGAAAGGCTGCAACCACAAAATCCTATTGGGAAAAATATGGTTCAAAGAGTTGAAACACTTGTTGAGTCTAAGAATAGAGGTAGTGATAGACCCTCCACATCAGCTGTAGGGGAATCTACTTCTCGCTCTGCTTCACTTGAAAATATTATGGAGCAACTTATGATTCAACAAATGGATATAGTTGATAAGTAGAATCAAATTTTAGAAGTTGAAGCAAGAAATGCTTATAATGATGAGTATAAGAAGAGGAGAGTTCAACATGATATAGCTTTTGAGGAAGCTATGGTTAGATATCTTAGGGTTGAATACAATGTAGAATTTCCAACTTGCCCCAACTTCACTCCTTATGCTCCTGCTCATGAAGAAGAAGAAGAAGAAGATGATGATAGTGATGAGGAAGGCAATGAGGATTGATATTCTTAGGAGTTGAGCTTAATTTGTTTCATTGATGTCTGTTTTTTACTTTTGATTGTGTTGCTATGTAGTTGCATTTGAAATTGTTGTAGTAAAAACTTTGATTTAGTTCTGTTGACTTAAATTGTAATAGTAAAAATATATTTTTATTTTTTTGTGCATTTTTAGTATTTTCAGTTTTTGCTTCTGTTTTAATTTTCAGCAAATCCTTTAAAGTACCTTATGTTTTATTTAATGCTTTAAATCATGTATGTATTTCTAAAGTTAGTACCTACAATATACTAGAGCCCAGTTTTATACTGCAAAATCCTTTGCAGGTTAGTTTTTCTTTTTATAAATTTATTGTTTTCTTTCACCAACTAAATTTTGTACTACACATTTTTAAATTACTTAAAAACTTAAGTTTGGGGAAAAGAAAAATTTCTTTTAAAAAAAAGAAGTAAACTAAATTTTATGTCCTTAATTAATTATGATTCTAATTATTTAACATGACCTAGGATATTAAGATTTAACCTTACATGACTATACTTATGTTTGTGAATAATATGGTAAATTTAGGTAAAAAGATTTTGATAATGAAGGTCAATTTTTAAGTTAAAGATGTTTGATATGACAAGATAAAACTACATTTTTCTACTTTATGTAAAAGAAATTGTATTTTTGAAGTATTAAGAATTTTAGAGTTTCCTGTAACAAGAAAAGAATGAAACTTCATGGAAAATCATAAACTAATATGAATTTATAAAGTGAAGAAAGGTAAGAAGTTTTGACTTTAAGAAGAGGATAGTGAAGTTCAAAACTTTTAAAGGCTATCTAGATATAGTAATTCTCACTTGAAAAAAGAAAAAATAAAAAAAAAGAATTGAAAAGGATCCTAAGAAAAAAGAAAAATAAGTGAGGAGAAGCTTGAATAGATGCCAAATCAAAAATTGGTTTCACTTGAATCAACTTGAGGAAAAGGCTTTATTTACATTTTCTAAACTTGTATTGGAGTATTAGTAGTTATACTAGTAAAGTTTTCATGAAGTTCTTTTTCATATGAATGTTCTAAGTATCCTTGATATAACAAATTACAATTCTTCTTAAAATGAATAGAGATTCATAAATCTTAAATATGATTACTAAATACTTATGGACTTAGAGTTTAAAACTAAGCTATTAAAAAATTTTCTTAAATTTTACTATTTTATTTATTAAATTAAAGTATAGAAGTTATAAGTTAATCTCTATCCTAAGTCATAGTCTTTTATGTAGTAAAAGTGTCACTTGAGGACAAGTAACATTTAAGTTTGGGGGATTTTGATACACCAAAATAATATGTTATTTTAAGTATACATTTTATGTTTATTTTTGGTGATATTGCACTTTAAAGAAAAGTATTTTCATGTTTTTGTTGCAGGTATATCAATTTTAGGCATTTGGAGCAAAAATAACAAAAAGGATGAATTTTGGAGCCAAAACAACGAATTTTGGAATTCTGGTATCTGAAGCTCCAGAATTGGCGCCAAAAGCGCCATTTGATAGAGGGCTAGTAGCAAATGCATCAGAATTGGTGCTTGAAACGACAACACCGAGAATAACGTAGCCTTAAGAGAGTTGGCTCCTGAAGGGCTAGGACTGGCGTCAAATGCGCCAGAGAAGACTTTTTGGGGATTAAGGCAGTTCGAGATGAACTTTGCACAATTTTTAAAAGGGAAACTTGTTGTAAACACCCCTTGGAGTGATTCAATGCATCTAAACACTTTTTAAGGTTCCTTTATGAAGAGATAACTCTTGAATCAATGAACATGACTTTTGAGTTCAAAATCTTTTGGATAGAATTTAATAGTAAATTTTGAATACTTTTTCGAGGGAGGTAGCCTTTAATAAAAGAGTGGGAAGTCTATGGTTAGGAGAGTTTGGTGTGTGTGGCGTGTAAGTGGGGAAAGGAGAGAATTTTGTATGTGTGGTGTGTAAGGGGGGCGAAAGAGAGAGAGAGAGAGAAAGTCTTGGGTGATCTCGAAATTATAGATGTGTAAAATTAATAAAGTTGACTCCGCTTAGCAACAATGTCAAAAATTGATTCGTTATTAATGAATAAGAAATTGAAGCAATTAATGTTGGGATTTTACTCAAGTATACGTTTCATTATGTTTAGGGTGCTAACAAATCTAAATTACAAATGTTTCAAATGTTTAAGGTGCTATCAAAACTAAAGTACCAACTACTAGAAAAACTATAAAGCAAAGCTAAGCAATTACTACTAAACTATCTTTATATTTTTGTGATGAAGTTATCAGATAAGAGAAAACATATTTTCCACTACAATGAGTTTTTGGTTAAATGAGAGGTAAATGGTTTGAATTTGTATTGTGTAGAATAGACGTAGTTTTAATTCTCTACCCTCGGTCAAGTGTTATAGAGAATCATTGGCTAATCTTAGGTTTAGTCCCTAAATTCGTGGTTAGGCTGGGAGGATACTAGCTCTCACTCCAGAGCTCCCGCTTCCCTTCCCCTGAAGGCTAACTCTTACTTTAATTTTTAAACACTAAGACCAATTGGGGATTTTAGTTTGTCACCCTAAAATCTCCAATTCTTCGTCCAATAATGTATAATTCCCTATTTATTTATACCTAATTTCATGAACGAAACACTCCTTCATGGAATCAAATGTGATTCTCACTTTATTGTATAACTCATACTTCATTTCCTAGATCGTATGTTTAAATATATATTTTAATATTTCAATTTACCAGATCAAAAAGTAAGTTAAAAATGGAGTGAAAAAATCATCACAATTAATTTTTATATTTTAAAATAACACATCCAAATTATCTCTTCATTTCACCATATCTCAAAGTAGAGAGAAAGACTAAGAAGACTACTCAAAACTTATGGGGAGGATACCACAAAACATGAATTTCATAAATAAAGGAAAGTTTATACAATAATAATAAACAAACACCACTTATCTGTAACTCTTTCTTAAAGGAAATCCCTTGAAGCTCTTCTTGAGTCTCTTTCTCTCTTTACAAGACTCTTGATTCTCTCTTAGAAGATGTAAGGAAGAAGAAATTTCACACTTTTCTCCCTCTCCAACAACTCTTAGAGGATAAATCACACTTAGACTCACCATCAAACTCAAAGAACTGACTCAAGACTCAACACACTACACCATACACATGATGAAACACTAGTGGAAAATGATGCAACACTAAGGTACTTGTATTTCTGATCAATATTTTCTCTAAATAGAGCATAATGTCTGTTTTATAAGATATGTGTCAAGTAACTCTTCAAAAAGCGTCCAAATTCATTGAATCTTAAAGAAATTTGCCTAGCACCGACATTGGCGCCGTCGGTGCCAGTGGCGCAAAGCTCTCGGTAAAATGGTGTCGTCGATGCCCAGTCAGGCACTATTGGCACCCACACTGTTTCAGACTCGTTCCTTCATGCTAACGCCCTCGACGTTGAGTATTTCTCTCCAAAACGACACTGAGTATTTCTCTCCAAAATACAATTTTGACTCCAAATTCCATCCTTTTTGGTTCAAGGGCTAAAATCATCAACTTGCAATAAAACATGAAAAATACCTTCCTTTAAAGTATAATATCACCAAAAATGAGTATAAAATATAGGTCTTAAAATGCATATATTTTTGGTGCATCAAAATCCCCCAAACTTAAATGTTACTTGTTCTCAAGTAACTCCTGTACTACATAAATATATGACTTATGGTAAAGAGTTTAACTTCTAGATTTCCATATTTTGGTCTATTAAATATCATAGCATAAATTAATAAAAAATTAAAATAACTCAAGCAAATACTAAAGGTATAAGAAGATCTAGCAGTCATGTCTAAGATTTCTGATTCTCTATTCTTTTCAAGGAAAATTACAAAATGTCATATTAAAGCCACTTAGAATATCTATATGAAAAAGAACTTCATGAAAAATTTACTAGTAAATATGCTAGTACTTAAATAAAAGTGTAGAGAATGTAGTTAAGCCTTCTTCCTTAAGTTGAATCAAGTGAAGCCAATTTTTGAAAAGGTTTTTCTTTTCTTTTTCTTTGTCTTTTTTTTCCTTTTGCATTTTTATTTTCTTTTTCTTTTTCATGTGAGGATTAAAATATCTGGATAGCCTTTAATAATTTTGAATTTCACTATTGATCCTGAAAAATATAATACTGTAAAATTTATAAAGCTGACTCCGCTTTACAATGGTGCAAAATCTTGATTTTGTACCTTATGAATAATAACGTTAAGCACTTAATGTTGGGATTCTAAGTAAGTATATGTATCATTATCAAGTAATATTAAACTTTCTATTTAAGTCCCAAATTTTGATCCCACGAGGAAAGTTTAAATTTGAAATGATAAATTAACTGAGAAATTCACAGAAATAAAACAAAATTACTGTCTCTAATTTAGAATGTTTGAGATACTATAAAAACTAAATTATTATTTTCTATAAAGATTTGAATGCAAAGTTTAAAACAGTAACTACTAAACTATGTTTGTGTGATGAAGTTTTCTAATATGAAAAAATATTTTTCCACTATAATGAGTTTTTGGTGAAATGAGATGAGATAAATGGTTTAAATATGTATTGTGCCAAGTATGAGCAATTTTAATTCTCTACTCTGATTCAGTGTTATAAAAAATCATTGGCTAGTTCCAGGTTTAGTCCCTAAATCCGTGGCTAGGCTAAGAAGATACTGACTCCCACTCCAAAGCTTCCACTTTCCTTCCCCTGAAGGCTAAATCTCGCTTTAGTTCTTAAAAACTAAGATCGAATTGGGGATTTTAGTCTGTCACCCTAAAAAAATCCAATTTTACACCCATTAATATATATTTCCTTATTTATTTGCACTTAATTCCATGAATGAAACACTCCTTCATGGACTTAAATGTGATTCTCACTCTGTTGTAGAACTCATACTCCATTTCCCAGAACATATCTTTCATAACATATTTTAACAATTCAATTGGTCGGATTGAAAAGTAAATTAAGAGCGGAGTTGAAAAACCATCACAATTTATTTTATATTTTTAACATTGGCACATCCAAATTATTTCTTCATTTCATCATATCCCAAAGTAGGGAGAAAGATAAAGGTAACTACTCAAACTTCATGAGAAATACACAACGAAACATAAATTTCATATATAAAAGAAAGGTCATACAACGATAATAAACAAACAACACTTATATGAAACTCTTTCTCAAAGTAAATCCCTTTTAGCCTCTCTTAGAAAATATAGGAAAAGAAATCTCTCACTTTTCTCTCTCGCCAACACTTTTAGAGAAGAATTCACACTTAAACTCGCCACAAAAACTCAAAATGGTGTGGAATTATGTGGAAGGATGCAAAGTGGCACAAAGGGGGGTGAAGAGATACGAAGAGAGACCAAGAGCGAGCGGAGGAGCTTGAAGAGTAGGGATGGGGGTCTTTTCTGATCATTTTCAGTCCTAAATAGTGCCTAAAATCAATTTTCCAATAGGTGCATCCAAAAACTCTTGAAAAAGCATCCAAATTCATCGAATCTTCTAGAAATAGGGTCTAGACTGACACCGGCGTCGTCAGAGCTAGTGGCCTGTGAATATAATCATGCTCTCTATCAAACGGTGTCATTAGAGCCCAGTCTGGCAGACGCTGAACATTTTTTTAAAAATTCCATTTTGACTCCAAATTTCATTCTTTTTGCTCCAAGTCCTAAAGATCAACAAACTGCAATAAAACATGAAAATATCTTCCTTTTTGCTTTAAGTCCTAAAAATCAATAACCTACAAGAAAACATCAAAATACCTTCCATTAAAATCCTCAAAATCAACAAAATGCAATAAAACATAAGAAATATCTTCCATTAAAGGGCAATATCACAAAAAATGAGTATAAAATATGGGTCTAAAAATGCATATATTTTTGGTGTATCAAAATCCTCCAAAGTTAAATGTCACTTGTCCTCAAGTAACTCTCTTACTACATAATAATATGACTCATGGCAAAGATTTTAACTTCTAGATTTCCATATTTTAGTCCACTAAACACAATAGTATAACTTAAGAAAAATGTAAAATAACTCCAGTTAATACTAAATGTATAAGAATATCTAGCAGTCAAGTCTAATATTTCTGATTCTCTATTCTTTTCAAGGAAAATTGCAAATTATTTATGTTAAAGTCACTTAGAATATCCATATGAAAAAGAACTTCATGAAACTTTACTAGTTATTAAAGCCACTTAGAATATCCATATGAAAAGGAACTTCATGAAACTTTACTAGTAAATATTCTTATACTTAAATATAAGTTTAGGAAATTTAGCCAAGCCTTCTTCTTTAAGTTGATTCAAGTGAAACCAATTTTTAATTAGGCATCTCCTCAAGCATTTTCTCGCATCTTTTCCTTTTCTTTTCTTTTTCTTTTTTTTTTCAGGATCATTTCCAATCTTTTTTCTTTTCTTTTCTTTTTCGGGATCATTTTCAATCCTTTTTCTTTTCTTTTCTTTTCTCTTTTTTTTTATGTGAGGATTACTATATCTGGATAGCCTTTAATGATTTTGAACTTCACTATCCTCTTCTTAAAGTTAAAAACTTTTTACATTTCTTCACTTTATAAATTTATATTAGCTTTAAAGATTTCTCATAAATTTTTATTCTTTTCTTTATATATGAATCTCTAAGATTTTTAATAATTCAAAAATACAAATTCTTTTACTTACAAAAGAAAAACATAGTCTTATTCTATCCTACTAAATATCTTAATCTTTAAAATTAACATTTATTATTGAAAATTTTTACTTAAGTTTACTATATATTTAGAAACACAAATATAGTTATCTAAAGTTACCCTCTAATACTAAATGTCATTTTAAATTTTAAAATATTTTGAAAATATAACTAATTGAGGACAAATAAAATTAAGTTTCTTTTCTTTAAAAAGTAATTTTTCTTTTCCCCCCAAACTTAAATTCTTAAAAGATTTAGCATGAAGAACTAAAAAAATAAAGGGTGAAAGAAAACATTTAATACATAAGGAAATGACTTACATGTTGAAGGTTCTGATTTGAAACTTAACTCTGAAACATTGCAGATGTTAATATGAAAAGCTACAAGACTAAAAACATTAAATAACATATAACACATATAAAAATTTGCTAAGAAAGGGTTAACTATAAATACATTTAACAAAGTACTAAAAAATAATAACAGTACTAATATGATTCCTAATGTAAAAATTGTCTCACAAATCTATTGGTCACAATTCAACTTAACATTTAAAATAAGGAATTACGCTCTAAAAACAAAGACTTTCAACAATAAAGTACAACCAAACATAAACTATACAAAAATATAACTAAAGCATCACCGATCATCGTCATCATCATCTTCTTCTTCCACATCCAAACTTTGCTGCTGATATGGGGTAAAAACAAGGTGAGTAGGAAACTGAACTGAGTGATAACTCCTTATGTATCTGATCATCACATCATCATAAGCAACATCTTATTCAAACTTGTGTATGGTGAAATCATCATTGTGTGCATTTCTGGCCTTGATATTTTTCATTCTACTTTTCATTCTCAAGATATCTCCCTGTTAGATCATCATCTGCTCCATAAGTTCCTGGAAACTAGAGGTAGTACTTTAAGTAGAAGGAATATCCCTGGTCCTAGTTCTAGATCTCCATCTGACATGAGATTCATATGTCTTAATATTTGCAGACCCAATGGTTTTTAGAGGTTCAATCCTCTCCTTATCCATTCTAAAATCAACTCCTGCCTGTTCACATAGTGTGAAGATTAGGGCAGAGTGTGCTAAACCACCAGTAGTCTCTCCCAAAGCAATAGAACGAGTGTTTCTATAAACAATAAAGCCTACATCTATCCTTTTCTATCCTTTGTAACCTCACCATGATGATTTGTTGGTATCATTCTAGTAGATATAAAATAATGTCAGGCCTTAGAAACTACATTTAACATTGAAAGAGGAAAGTTTACCTTAACACCATTCTTTACCATCCAAGCTTCTCTTCCATAAGTAAGAAAAGAAATAACTCATCTAAGGCCTCATTCGTAGTAGAAAACGATTTGTACTGGTAGCAATACACATCTTCTAACTAATAAAACTCATTATTTTTCCTTGAAGTAAACTCCACCATTTTCCCACGAGCGAACACATAGTTTTCAGAAGTCTGCTTAAAATTGGCATAGAACTCCATCACCACGCCAATAATAGCCTCGACAGTAAAGTAACAAAAATTCTCCCACTGTAGACCATTGATTATTCTTTTAACTTCTCCACCCGGATTTTTAAATCATTAATCCGGAATTACTTTTTTATTTGTAAGTAGACTATTGAAACAAATGTTGGCCTTGTAATTGACAAACTTTTGATCATCAAAATCCACCTTTCTCTTTCCTTTGCTCATTCTTGGTGCCATGGTAATCTACGAAAACTTGATAAAATCCAAATAAATCTAAAAAATTACAAAAATCACAATGCAAAACGTCTTAAACATAAATATACTAAGTAAGAGTTCTTCATCAAAATAATTTTCTCAAAATCTTTTAAAAAAATGTCAAAATTTTGGATCTCGACAATGTAAGATAAATCCTTGGTGAAAATAAAAAATTTTGAGGTCAAAGTGTAGCTCTTATCTAGAGAAGATGAAATCCAAACTTCATTTGCCTTAAAATCGCCTCAAATTCGAGCAATAGCAAGCCCTAGGTGACAAAACTGGAGTTTGAAGGTGACTAAAAGGTAAAAATGGTATTTTTACTGTGCAAATCATGAATTTTAAGGGGTTTGGGCAGTTTTCGGGTCGAGGACGTTGTCGGCGCCCATGTCAGCACCAGTGGCCAAAAATTCATTTTTTTGATTTTTACAATTTTTAACTTTCTTTCAATTTACTCCAAAGTCTATTTAGTATTTTTGAACACTAATTTTCATCTTAAAATAATTCACAAAAAAGCATTTTCACAAACAATACCAAACTAACTTTTATATATGAAAATACACATTTTACAAATACATTTTTTCTAATCACACTTTCATATACATAAAGAAAACTAAATTATAATTCAGCGTTGAAATCAAGTCACATCATTAGAATGCTGCACAAAACTATGCACACAATCAAAGTCAATAGAGTTCTAAAGTAAAGTAAAGTAAATCAAATTCACCAAATTACATTAAAAAAGTAATTAAAGTAGTAAAGAGTTCAAATTCTTCAATTATTTTTCTTCATCTTTCGTACTTTCTTCTCCTCTAACATCTCCCATAGACTAGTAATGGACATACAAATTGTAGAAGGGTTGGTATGGGAATTGATCAGTTAAATTGTCATCAATCCATCCATTTTTCTTGAAAATCTGCCAATAATGTTTCAATTGTTCTAGTATGATCAAAGTTCTCCTTCATCCTCCAATTTAGGTGATTAAAAAGGTAGTTGAGATTTACTATTGCATTCATAATACTCTGAAGTTCTCTTTCAATTTTATTTATTCTCTTCTCCAAAGCTATTGAACTTTCAAATGTTTGTGGCTTTAATGGTGTTGAAGTATGTGATGAATGATCCAAAATAACATCTAATGCTTCATTGCCATTTCCAATATAATTATCATCAATAGGAATCATGGGATCCCAAGGTAATAATACTTTCTCCCAACTTTCATATGGCACTTGAGTTTGACTGCAAATTAAGAAAATTGTGGAAGGATGCCCAAGTCCATATATCGGCCCATTCAAAATAATACCCATAACAAATTTGAAAATAATCGATCCCACATCAATAGGCTTTTCCATTTGAATGCAATAGTTTAAAATGACATTTTCTCTTGTAACTGTAATAATCTTCATGATAGGGAGTAATTTTACAAATATGAAGAAATTCCAATTTTTTGATATTGTACTATGCAATGACACGGAGAAACTAACGTATCCCTCATCTCTGATTTCCTAATTATCATTTTCATCCATCATAAAATACATACATCTTACATCTTATCTCCCGTTGGGATAAAATTTGTATAATGACCGATTGGAACATTTTCTATCATATACAAATCATTAATTTGAGCTAAAGTAAATAATACAGCCTTACCTCAAATGAAGATGACTCCTTGAGTAATTCCATGTGAATTAGCATAGAAGTCCTTTACCACTGGTACAAAAACTGTAGCGGTAGTGTAGCACAAAACTTTCCAACACCTTTGTACAATGATTTTCTCAATTTTTGAACTTGGATTATTCAATCCATGATTGACAAAGCCTCTCTCCTTGATAAGTCTCTTTTTTGTAATGACTTTATCGCATAATATCTGCATGTCAAAATTGATAAACTTTCTTCTATTGAAAACTCCATACCTTGAAGTATTTCTGGAATTGGAAGCAATGAAATTCGAAATTAGGAAATTTCTGGTCGTCCAAGGCAGTTTTTAGGCCTTTAAAAACACCTCTCTGCGGGTATTTAAGAGCGCAATCCCACGAAAGCCCGTCGCATTTGCACTGAACACGCGCAACTACATGGGACACCGACGGTGATCCTGATGGTGCTGCCGACAACATGGTCTATATAGGTGGGCGCCGTAGGCGCCAGAGGCCAAAATCGTGTATTTTAATTTTTTATTCAATTCGATTCCAAATTTTCCTTCAATGCCAATATTTGTCTTAATTTATGATATATTAAATTGTGTAGGATTCAAAAATATTATTATCTCTTAATATATAAAAATATTTATTAAACCAAATAGTAATATATACGCATATATAGATTGTCTCCCATAAAGCGCTTGGTTTAACGTCATCAGCTCGACATACCATTGTTTAATCAGGATGACTTAACATCAAATCTTCTTTAAATTGTGGCATGTGTCCTTCATAATAATGCTGCAATCGATGCCCATTAACTTTAAATATGTTTTAAGTTTTAGGATCCTTAATAACAACAATTCCATAATGATAGACTTTAATCACTTTAAATGGTCCTAACCATCTGGATTTCAATTTTCCTGGAAATAATCTTAATCTTGTATTACGTAATAAAACTTCTTGTCTAGGTTCAAATCTCTTCTTAATAATTTTCTAATCATGTCATATTTTCATTTTCTCTTTATAGATTTTTGCATTATCATATGCTTCATTTCTAATCTCCTCAAGTTCATTGAGTTGTAATAATCTTTTCTCACCATCATCTTTTAGATTAAAATTATATTCTTTAATAGCCCAAAATGCTTTATGCTCCAATTCTACTATTAAGTGTTATGTTTTTCCAAAAATAAGTCTATATGGGGACATTCCAATAGGATTCTTATAAGCTATTCTGTATGCTCATAATGCAGTATCTAATCTAGCAGACCAATTCAATTTATAAGGATTTACAACTTTCTCTAAAATTTTTTTTATTTCAAGATTTGATATTTCTGCTAGACCACTGGTCTGAGGATGATAAACAGTAGAGAGTTTATGCATAATATCATAATTTTTTAATAAATTTCTCAATTCTCTTATTCCTAAAATGGGATCCTCCACCTATAATAATTACTCTCGGCATTCCATATCTTGTAAAAATATTTTTATTTAAAAATTTAGAAACACTCCGAGCATCACATTTAGGTACAACAACAGCTTCAATCCATTTAGACATATAATCAACATTAAGTAATATATATAAATTTTCAAATGAAGGCATAAATGGTCCAATTAAATCTAATCCACACACATCAAAAATTTTAACTTCCAATGTGTAATTTTGAGGCATTTCATTTCTTCTAGAAATATTTCCTACTTGCTGACATCAATCGCATGTGTTAATATATTCATTAACATCTCTAGAAAGAGTATGTCAATAAAATCTAGCTTGCAAAATTTTATATGCTATTCTTTTTATTCTAAAATATCTTCCAAATTTAGAATCATGACATCTTTCAATTATTTGTTGAGTTTCTTCATAAGACACACACCTCCTAATAATTAGATCTTTACATTATTTATATAAATATGGGTCATCCCAAAAATAGAATTTTGAATCATATAAATTTTTTTTAATTGTTGATTCTTAATATCTGGTGGTAGAATATCACATACAATATAATTTACTATATCAACATACCACGATATATTTATTTCATCAATATTATATAATTTTTCATTAGGGAAAGTTTTTAAAATTTCATTTGCAATATTAGTTAATATTTCTTTTTCTAGTCTAGACAAATGATCAGCTATTTGATTATCATTTCACTTTCTATCAACTACAATAAAATCAAACTCTTGCAATAAAAGTATCAATCTAGTTAATCTTGGTTTAGCATCCTTCTTTTGCATTAAGTATTAGATAGCAAAATGATCTGTATGCACGGTACATTTGGTTCCAATCAAGTAAGGTTTAAATTTATCAATGGCATAGACAATAGCTAATAAATCTCTTTCAGTAGTAATGTAATTAATTTGAACATCATTTAGAGTTTTACTAGCATAATATATTACTTCAAAAGTTTTGTTGTGCCTTTTTCCTAAAACAACTCAAATAGCATAATCACTAACATCACAAATTATTTCAAATTATTTCTTCCAATCAGGTGGGACTATTATAAGTTTAGTGTTTAATATTTATTTCATTAATTAAAATTTTTTTATTCATTCCTCATTAAAATCAATTTTTTTATGTTTTCTAAAAGTTCACATAATGACTTAGCTATTTCTGAAAAGGTTTTTATGTAACACCTACAGAAACCAGCATGTCCTAGAAAACTTCTTACCCATCTAACCATAGTAGGAGGTAGTAATTTTTCAATAACTTGAATTTTTGTAGGATCTACCTCCATGCCATTTTCAGAAATTTTATGCCCAAGTACAATTCCTCTTGCAACCATAAATTGACATTTTTTTCAATTTAGTACTAGGTTGATTTTTTCACATAATTCTAGATCTTTTTCTAAATTATTGAAACATAATTCAAATGAAGTCCCGAATACAGAGAAATCATCCATAAATACTTCCATTCCATGTTTAATCAAATTGCTAAATATTGACATCATACATCTTTGAAATGACGTAGGTGCTTTGCATAGTCCAAAAGGCATTCTACGAAAAAGAAAATGTTCCATAAGAGCTTGTAAATGTTGTTTTCTCTTGATCCTCATAAGCAATTGGAATTTGATGATAACTGGTATATCCATCTAAAAAGCAGTAATATTTTTTTCAACCAATCTATCTAAAATTTGGTCTAGAAAGAGTAAAGGAAAGTGAACTTTCCTCGTGGTCATATTTAATTTTCTATTTTTTATACAAATTTGCCAACAAGTAACTTGTCTTATTAAAATTAATTCATTTTTCTCATTTACTTCAACGACCACTCCTCCTTTCTTTGGAACACAGTGAATTGGGCTTACCCAAGCACTGTCTAAAATAGGATATATAATTCCATCATCTGACCATTTTAAGATTTCTTTTTTAACAACTTCTTTCATTATTAGGTTTAATATCCTCTAAGTATCAACTTTAGGTTCATATTGATCATCTAATAGAATTGTGTGCATATAAATTGAAGGATTAATTCCTTTAATATCTGCTAAAGTAAATCCAAAAGCCTTTTTATATCTTTTCAAAATTTTTTATTATTTTTGTTCTTAAATTTCAGTTAACTCAGAAGATACAATAACAGGAAATGTAGATGAATCTCTTGAAAACAAATATTTTAAATGGGTAGGCAATATTTTCAGTTCAAGTTCAGGTGGTTTAATACTTGAAGGAATAAGATTTTTATTATCATTTTCCAACAAATCTAAAGTTTCAAATTTTTCCTGAATATAATCTAAATTTTCTTATTTAATTTCATTCTCATTCTCATTAAATTCTTATTGCCTTAATTTTTCTTCAAACTCTTTCTTAAATTTCTCATTTCTTAGATAATTAACTTCCATCCTAAAACATTCATTATCTTTTTCTATTGCAGGATATTTCATAGTTTTTGCAATATTAAATGTTACTTCTTGATGATTAGCTCTCATTATTAATTCTTCTTTTTGCACATCTGTCACAGCTCTCCCTGTTGCAAGAAATGGTCTCCCCATAATAGGAATTTCATTATGTTCCTCCATATCCATTATTATAAAGTCTACAGGAAAAATAAAATTTTCCACTTTTACTAATAAATCTTTTATAACTCCTTTAGGATAAGTGATTGATCGATCAGTTAACTGAGAGTTACAGTAGTAAGGGAAATCTCTCCTAAATCTAAACGTTTAAAAATAGATAAAAGGATAAGATTGATACTCGCTCCTAAATCACATAAGGCTTTTCCAAGAAACTTTTTACCAATTGCACAAGGTATAGTAAAACTACCAGGATATTTTAATTTTTTAAGAAGCTTTTTCTGAATAATAGCGCTACACTCTTCACTTAGTGCAACGGTCTTATGATCTACAAACTTCATATTCTTGTTTAGTATATCTTTCATAAATTTCACATAACTTGGCATTTTTTCCAAAGCCACAATGAAAGGAATGTTTATCATAACTTTTTAAGGATCTCCAAAAATTTTTTAAATTGTTTGCCATTTTTCTTCTGCTTCAGTCGTTGAGGAAATGGATGTAATGATTTTTCTAAGGGAGCTTGTATTTATTCATTTTTGTTATGGTCACTTTCAATCTCTTCCTTATCCTCATCAAATTCAGTTCCTCTTTGGATTCTTGTTTCAACTTCTTTTCCACTTCTTAATTGAATAACTTTAATTTGCTCCTTATTTTGATCTTTTGGATTAACTTCCACAGTAATAGGAAGATTCTTGAAGCTCTGTTACTAAGTGCAGTAGCAATATGTCCTAATTGATTTTCAATATTTCTAATAGCAGCCCCTTGATTCAGTATTTGATTTCTCATATTCAACATTACTTCTTCCATTATCAACTTCTTTTCCTTAACTTGTGGGATAGGGTTATAGTTAAATTCAGGTGGATAATAAGGTCGATAATTAGGATTTCTATGATTATTTAAATTTCCTGAGGGGTTCACTAAATTGGTATAACTATTCCTACTAAAATTAGGGTGATTTTTCCATCCAGGGTTGTAATAGTTAGAATAGGGATTGTTATTACGATTAGTTATAACATTCAAAGTCTTATAAGATGATTGAGTATCAATTATCTGCCCTGGTGAATTTTCCTCTAATACTGGTGGCATTTAAAAATAGTTCACTCCAATTTGATCAATCTTTTTTTATATAGCACCAATTTGAGATAATAAAACAGACATTGCATCAGAGTCATGAATACTAGCTACTCTCTTAGGATTTACTTGTTCAGAGGGCCATTGAAAATTATTAGTAGTCATTTCTTCTATTAAAGAGTATGCTTCATCAAAAGGCCTTGACATTAGTGATCCACCTGCAGCAACATTTATAATAAATCTAAGTGATCTTACTAATCCATTGTAAAAAGTTTGAATTATTAACCAATCTGGTAAAGCATGATGTGGACATTTTCTAAGGTGATCCTTAAGTCTTTCCCAGGTTTCATATATCGATTCCCTTCAAACTGACAAAAAGATGTAATATTATTTCTAAGATTAACGGTTTTTTAGGGTGGAAAATATTTAGCCAAAATTTTTAATGATAGTTCTCCCCAAGTTCTGATAGATTCAGGTGCTAATGAATTTAACCAAGCTTTAGCTTTATCCCTTAATGAAAAAGGAGAAAGTTTAAGTCTAACAACATCATTAGACACTCCATCATATTTAAAAGTAGTAAAAATTTCAAGAAAATTAGTAAGACATAAGTTAGGATCTATAGTAGATGTTCCTCTAAATTGATTATTTTGTACCATTTGGATAATAGCAGGTTTAAGCTCAAATGAATTAGCAATAACATCAATATTTTGAATAGTTAAGTAAAGTTCATCTATTGTCGGATTAGCATAATCATTTAAAAGTTTTTATTGATTTTCATATATTTGAAATTTCTAAGTTATTCATCATTTTGTTTAAATCCTTAATTTCTTCTTATTATTTCCAAATTTTTCTAATAATATGTTCTAATTTTGAATCGTAAGGTACTAAACCTTCAAATCCAATAATTCGCATAAATAAATATAATAAGCAAAGAAAAATTTCTTAAAAATACTCTTAAATNACTACTAAACTATGTTTATGTGATGAAGTTTTCTAATATGAAAAAATATTTTTCCCACTATAATGAGTTTTTTGGTGAAATGAGATAACATAAATGGTTTACATATGTATTGTGCAAAGTATGAGCAATTTTAATTCTATACTCTGATTCAATGTTATAGAAAATCATTGGCTAACCCCAGGTTTAGTCCTTAAATCCGTGGCTAGGCTAGGAGGATACTGACTCTCACTTCAAAGCTTCCACTTTCTTTCCCCTGAAGGATATCTCTCGCTTTAGTTCTTAAAAACTAAGATCAAATTGGGGATTTTAGTCTGTCACCCTAAAAAAATCCAATTTTACACCCAGTAATATATATTTCCTTATTTATTTGCACTTAATTCCATGAACGAAATACTCCTTCATGGACTTAAATGTGATTCTCACTCTATTGTAGAACTCATACTCCATTTCTCAGAACATATCTTTCATAACATATTTTAACAATTCAATTGGCCGGATTGAAAAGTAAATTAAGAGCAGTGTTGAAAAACCATCACAGTTTATTTTATATTTTTAACATTGGCACATCCAAATTATTTCTTCATTTCATCATATCCCAAAGTAAGGAGAAAGATAAAGGTAACTACTCAAACTTTATGAGAAATACACAAAGAAACATAAATTTCATATATAAAAGAAAGGTCATACAGTGATAATAAACAAACGACACTTATATGAAACTCTTTCTCAAAGTAAATCCCTTTTAGCCTCTCTTAGAAAATATAGGAAAAGAAATCTCTCACTTTTCTCCCTCTCCAACACTATTATAGAAGAATTCACACTTAAACTCGCCACAAAAACTCAAAATGGTGTAAAATTATGTGGAAGGATGGAAAGTGACACAAAGGGGGGTGAAGAGATACGAAGGGAGACCAAGAGTGAGCGGACGAGCATGAAGAGTAGGGATGGGGGTCTGTTCTGATCATTTTCAGTCCTAAATAGTGCCTAAGGTTGATTTTCCAATAGGTGCATCCAAAAACTCTTAAAAAAGCATCCAAATTCATTGAATCTTCTAGAAATAAGGTCTGGACTGACACTGGCATCGTCAGAGCTAGTGGCCTGTGAATATAATCCATGCTCTCTATCAAACGGTGCCGTCGGAGCCTAGTCTGGCAGACGCTAAACAATTTTTTAAAAATTCCATTTTGACTCCAAATTTCATCCTTTTTGCTCCAAGCCCTAAAAATCAACAAATTACAATAAAGCATGAAAAATATCTTCCTTTTTGCTTTAAGTCCTAAAAATCAATAACCTACAAGAAAACATCAAAATACCTTCCATTAAAATCCTCAAAATCAACAAAATGCAATAAAACATAAGAAATATCTTCCATTAAAGGGCAATATCACAAAAAATGAGTATAAAATATGGGTCTAAAAATGCATATATTTTTGGTGTATCAAAATCCTCCAAAGTTAAATGTCACTTGTCCTCAAGTAACTCTCTTACTACATAATAATATGACTCATGGCAAAGATTTCAACTTCTAGATTTCCATATTTTAGTCAACTAAACACAATAGTATAAATTAAGAAAAATATAAAATAACTCCAGTTAATACTAAATGTATAAGAATATCTAGCAGTCAAGTCTAATATTTCTGATTCTCTATTCTTTTCAAGGAAAATTGCAAATTATTTATGTTAAAGTCACTTAGAATATCCATATGAAAAAGAAATTCATGAAAATTTACTAGTATACTGAAATATAAGTTTAGAAAATGTAGCTAAGCCTTCTTCTTTAAGTTGATTCAAGTGAAACCAATTTTTAATTAGCCATCTCCTCAAGCTTTTTCTCGCCTCTTTTCCTTTTCTTTTCTTTTTCTTTTTTTTTCAAGATCATTTTCAATCTTTTTTCTTTTATTTTCTTTTTCGGGATCATTTTCAATCATTTTTCTTTTCTTTTCTTTTCTCCTTTTTTTTTATGTGAGGATTACTATATTTGGATAGCCTTTAATGATTTTGAACTTCACTATCCTCTTCTTAAAGTTAAAAACTTTTTACATTTCTTCACTTTATAAATTTATATTAGCTTTAAAGATTTCTCATAAATTTTTATTCTTTTCTTTATATATGAATCTCTAAGATTTTTAATAATTCAAAAATACAAATTCTTTTACTTACAAAAGAAAAACATAGTCTTATTCTCTCATACCAAATATCTTAATCTTTAAAATTAACACTTAAAATAGAAACCATAGTCTTATTCTATCATACCAAATATCTTAATCTTTAAAATTAACCTTTATTATTTAGAAATTTTTTACTTAAGTTTACTATATATTTAGAAACACAAATATAGTTATCTAAAGTTACCCTCTAATACTAAATGTCATTTTAAATTTTAAAATATTTTGAAAATATAACTAATTGAGGACAAATAAAATTAAGTTTCTTTTCTTTAAAAAGTAATTTTTCTTCTCCCTCCAAACTTAAATTTTTAAAAGATTTAGCAAGAAGAGCTGAAAAAATAAAGGGCGAAAGAAAACATTTAAGACATAAGGAAAAGACTTACATGTTGAAGGTTCAGATTTGAAACTTAACTCTGAAACATTGCAAATGTTAATATGAAAAGCTACAAGACTTAAAACATTAAATAACATATAATACATATAAAAATTTGCTAAGAAAGAGTTAACTATAAATACATTTAACAAAGTACTAAAAAATAATAACAGTACTAATATGATTCCTAATGTAAAAACTGTCTCACAATTCTATTGGTCACAATTCGACATAACATTTAAAATAAGGAATTACGCTCTAAAAACAAACAGTTTCAACAATAAAGTACAACCAAACATATACTATACAAAAATCTAACTAAAGCATCACCAATCATCGTCATCATCATCTTCTTCATCCACATCCAAACTTTGCTGCTGATATGGGGTAAAAACAAGGTGAGTAGGAAACTGAACTGAGTGATAACTCCTTATGTATCTGACCATCACATCATCATAAGCAGCATCTTATTCAAACTTGTGTCTGGTCAACTCATCATTATGTGCATTTCTGGCCTCGATATTTTCCATTCTACTTTTCATTCTCAAGATATCTCCCTGTTAGATCATCATCTGCTGCATAAGTTCCTGGAAACTAGAAGTAGTACTTTAAGTAGAAGAAATATCCCTGGTTTTACTTCTAGATCTCCATCTGACATGAGATTCATATGTCTTAATATTTGCATACCCAATGGTTTTTAGAGGTTCAATCCTCTCCTTATCCATTCTAAAATCAACTCCTGCCTGTTCACATAGTGTGAAGATTAGGGCAGAGTGTGCTAAACCACCAGTAGTCTCTCCCAAAGCAATACAACGAGTGTTTCTATAAACAATAAAGCCTACATCTATCCTTCTCTATCCTTTGTAACCTCGCCATGATGATTTGTTGGTATCATTCTAGTAGATATAAAATAATGTCAGGCCTTAGAAACTATATTTAACTTAGAAAGAGGAAAGTTTACCTTAACACCATTCTTTACCATCCAAGCTTCTCTTCCATAAGTAAGAAAAGAAATAACTTCATCTAAGGCCTCATTCGTAGTAGAAAATGATTTGTACTGGCAACAATACACATATTCTAACTAATAAAACTCATTAATTTTCTTTGAAGTAAACTCCACCATTTTCCCACGAGCAAACACATAGTTTTCATAAGTCTTCTTAAAATTGGCATAGGACTCCATCACCACGCCAATAATAGCCTCGACAGTAAAGTAAAAAAAATTCTCCCACTGTAGACCATTGATTATTCTTTCGACTTCTCCACCCAGATTTTTAAATCATTGATCCAGAATTACTTTTTTATTTGTAAGTAGACTATTGAAACAAATGTTGGCCTTGTAATTGACAAACTTTTGATCATCAAAATCCACCTTTCTCTTTCCTTTGCTCATTCTTGGTGCCATGGTAATCTACGAAAACTTGATAAAATCCAAATAAATTCTAAAAAATTACAAAAATCACAATGCAGAACGTCTTAAACATAAATTTACTAAGTAAGAGTTCTTCATCAAAAGAATTTTCTCAAAATCTTTTAAAAAAATGTCAAAATTTTGGATCTCGACAATGTAAGATAAATACTTGGTGAAAATAAAAAATTTTGAGGTCAAAGTGTAGCTCTTACCTAGAGAAGATGAAATCCGAACTTCATTTGCCTTAAAATCGCCTCAAATCAGAGCAATAGCAAGCCCTAAGTGACAAAACTAGAGGTTGAAGGTGACTAAAAGGTAAAAATGGTATTTTTACTATGCAAATCATCAATTTTTAGGGGTTTGGGCAGTTTTCGGGTCGAGGACGCTGTATGCGCCCATGTCAGCACCAGTGGCCAAAAATTCATTTTTCTGATTTTTACAATTTTTAACTTTCTTTCAATTTACTCCAAAGTCTATTTAGTCTTTTTGAACACTAATTTTCATCTTAAGATAATTCACAAACAAGCATTTTCACAAACAATACCAAACTATCTTTTATATATGAAAATACACATTTTACAATTACATTTTTTCTAATCACACTTTCATATACATAAAGAAAACTAAATTATAATTCAGCGTTGAAATCAAGTCACATCATTAGAATGCTGACTCAAAATTATACACACAATCAGAGTCAATAGAGTTCTAAAGTAAAGTAAAGTAAATCAAATTCACCAAATTACATTAAAAAAGTAATTAAAGTAGTAAAGAGTTCAACTTCTTCAATTATTTTTCTTCATCTTTTGTACTTTCTTCTCCTCTAACATCTCCCATAGACTAGTAATTGACATACAAATAGTAGAAGGGTCGGTATGGGAATTGATCAGTTAAATTGTCTTCAATCCATCCATTTTTCTTGAAAATCTGCCAATCCTGTTTCAATTGTTCTAGTATGATCAAAGTTCTCCTTCATCCTCCAATTTAGGTGATTAAAAAGGTAGTTGAGATTTCCTATTGCATTCATAATACTCTGAAGTTCTATTTCAATTTTCTTTATTCTCTTCTCCAAAGCTATTGAACTTTAATTGTTTGTGGCTTTAATGGTGTTGAAGTATGTGATGAAAGATCCAAAATAATATCTAATGCTTCATTGTCATTTCCAATATAATAATCATCAATAGGAATCATGGGATCCCAAGGTAATAATAATTTCTCCCAACTTTCATATGGCACTTGAGTTTGACTGCAAATTAACAAAATTGTGGAAGGATGCCCAAGTCCATATATCGACCCATTCAAAATAATACCCATAACAAATTTGAAAATAATCGATCCCACATCAATAGGCTTTTCCATTTGAATTCAATAGTTTAAAATGACATTTTCTCTTGTAACTCTACTAATCTTCATGATAGGGAGTAATTTTACAAATATGAAGAAATTCTATTTTTTTGATATTGGACTATGCAGTGACACGGAGAAACTAACGTATCCCTCATATCTGATTTCCTAATTATCATTTTCATCCATCTTAAAATTATATACATCTTACATCATATCTTCCGTTGGGATAAAATTTGTATAAGGACTGATTGGAACATTTTCTATCATATACGAATCATTAATTTGATCTAAAGTAAATAATATAGCCTTACCTCAAATGTAGATGACTCCTTGAGTAATTCCATGTAAATTAACATAGAATTCCTTTACCACTGGTACAAAAACTGCAGTGGTAGTGTAGCACAAAACTTCCCAACACCTTTGTACAATAATTTTCTCAATTTTTGAACTTAGATTATTCAATCCATGATTGACAAAGCCTCTCTCCTTGATAAGTCTCTTTTTATAATGAATTTATCGCATAATCTCTGCATGTCAAAATTAATAAACTTTCTTCTATTGAAAACTCCATACCTTGAAGTATTTTTGGAATTGAAAGCCATGAAATTCAAAATTAGGAAGTTCTGGTCGTCCAAGGCAGTTTTTAGGCCTTTAAAAACACCTCTCTGTGGGTATTTAAGAGCGCAATCCCACCAAAGCCCGCCGCATTCGGACTGAACGCGCGCAACTACATGGGACACCGTCGGTGATCCTGGTGGCGCTGCCGACAACATGGCCTATATAGGTGGGCGCCGTAGGCGCCAGAGGCCAAAATCGTGTATTTTAATTTTTTATTCAATTCGATTCCAAATTTTCTTTCAATACCAATGTTTGTCTTAATTTATTATATATTAAATTGTGTAGGATTCAAAAATATTATTTTCTCTTAATATATAAAAATATTTATTAAACAAAATAGTATATATAGGCATATATAGATTGTCTCCCATAAAGCGCTTGGTTTAACGTCTTCAGCTCGACATACCATTGTTTAATCAGGATGATTTAACATCAAATCTTCTTTAAAGTGTGGTTTGTGTCCTTCATAATAATGCTTCAATCGATGCCCATTAATTTTAAATATCTTTTCAGTTTTAGGATCTTTAATAACAACAATTCCATAATGATAGACTTTAATCACTTTAAATAGTCCTAACCATCTGGATTTCAATTTTCCTGGAAATAATGTTAATCTTATATTATGTAATAAAACTTATTGTCTAGGTTCAAATCTCTTCTTAATAGTCTCAATCATGTCATATTTTCATTTTCTCTTTATAGATTTTTGCATTATCATATGCTTCATTTCTAATCTCCTCAAGTTCATTGAGTTGTAATAATCTTTTCTCACCATCATCTTTTAGATTAAAATTAAATTCTTTAATAGCCCAAAACGCTTTATGCTCCAATTCTACTATTATGTGTCTTGTTTTTCCAAAAATAAGTCTATATGGGGACATTCCAATAGAATTCTTATAAGTTATTCTGTATGCTCATAATGCAGTATCTAATCCAGCAGACCAATCCAATTTATAAGGATTTACAACTTTTATTTAAATTTGTTTTATTTCACGATTTGATATTTCTGCTAGACCACTGGTCTGAAGATGATAAGAAGTAGAGAATTTATGCATAATATCATAATTGTTTAATGAATTTCTCAATTCTCTTATTCCTAAAATGGGATCCTCCACCTATAATAATTACTTTCGGCGTTTCATATCTTGTAAAAATGTTTAAAAATTTAGAAACACTCCGAGCATCACATTTAGGTACAACAACAGCTTCAATCCATTTAGACATATAATCAACATTAAGTAATATATATAAATTTCCAAATGAAGGCATAAATGGTCCAATTAAACCTAATCCACACACATCAAAAATTTTAACTTTCAATGTGTAATTTTGAGGCATTTCATTTCTTTTAGAAATATTTCCTACTTGCTGACATCAATTGGATGTGTTAATATATTCATTAACATCTCCAGAAAGAGTATGTCAATAAAATCCAGCTTGCAAAATTTTATATGCAGNTCACATTTAGGTACAACAACAGCTTCAATCCATTTAGACATATAATCAACATTAAGTAATATATATAAATTTTCAAATGAAGGCATAAATGGTCCAATTAAATCTAATCCACACACATCAAAAATTTTAACTTCCAATGTGTAATTTTGAGGCATTTCATTTCTTCTAGAAATATTTCCTACTTGCTGACATCAATCGCATGTGTTAATATATTCATTAACATCTCTAGAAAGAGTATGTCAATAAAATCTAGCTTGCAAAATTTTATATGCTATTCTTTTTATTCTAAAATATCTTCCAAATTTAGAATCATGACATCTTTCAATTATTTGTTGAGTTTCATCATAAGACACACACCTCCTAATAATTAAGATTTTTACATTATTTATATAAATATGGGTCATCCCAAAAATAGAATTTTGAATCATATAAATTTTTTTTAATTATTGAATCTTAATATCTAGTGGTAGAATATCACATACAATATAATTTACTATATCAACATACCACGATATATTTATTTCATCAATATTATATAATTTTTCATTAGGGAAAGTTTTTAAAATTTCATTTGCAATNGAATATCACATACAATATAATTTACTATATCAACATACCACGATATATTTATTTCATCAATATTATATAATTGTTCATTAGGGAAAGTTTTTAAAATTTCATTTGCAAAATTAGTTAATATTTCTTTTTCTAGTCTAGAGAAATGATGAGCTATTTTATTATCATTTCACTTTCTATCAACTACAATAAAATCAAACTCTTGCAATAAAAGTATCAATCTAGTTAATCTTGGTTTAGCATCCTTCTTTTGCATTAAGTATTAGATAGCAAAATGATCTGTATGCACGGTACATTTGGTTCCAATCAAGTAAGGTTTAAATTTATCAATGGCATAGACAATAGCTAATAAATCTCTTTCAGTAGTAATGTAATTAATTTGAACATCATTTAGAGTTTTACTAGCATAATATATTACTTCAAAAGTTTTGTTGTGCCTTTTTCCTAAAACAACTCAAATAGCATAATCACTAACATCACAAATTATTTCAAATTATTTCTTCCAATCAGGTGGGACTATTATAAGTTTAGTGTTTAATATTTATTTCATTAATTAAAATTTTTTTATTCATTCCTCATTAAAATCAATTTTTTTATGTTTTCTAAAAGTTCACATAATGACTTAGCTATTTCTGAAAAGGTTTTTATGTAACACCTACAGAAACCAGCATGTCCTAGAAAACTTCTTACCCATCTAACCATAGTAGGAGGTAGTAATTTTTCAATAACTTGAATTTTTGTAGGATCTACCTCCATGCCATTTTCAGAAATTTTATGCCCAAGTACAATTCCTCTTGCAACCATAAATTGACATTTTTTTCAATTTAGTACTAGGTTGATTTTTTCACATAATTCTAGATCTTTTTCTAAATTATTGAAACATAATTCAAATGAAGTCCCAAATACAGAGAAATCATCCATAAATACTTCCATTCCATGTTTAATTAAATTGCTAAATATTAACATCATACATCTTTGAAATGACGTAGGTGCTTTGCATAGTCCAAAAGGCATTCTACGAAAAAGAAAATGTTCTATAAGAGCTTGTAAATGTTGTTTTCTCTTGATCCTCAAAAGCAATTGGAATTTGATGATAACTGGTATATCCATCTAAAAAGCAGTAATATTTTTTTCAGCCAATCTATCTAAACTTTGGTCTAGAAAGAGTAAAGGAATGTGAACTTTCCTCGTGGTCATATTTAATTTTCTATAGTTTATACAAATTTGCCAACCAGTAACTTGTCTTATTAAAATTAATTCATTTTTCTCATTTACTTCAACGACCACTCCTCCTTTCTTTGGAACACAGTGAATTGAGCTTACCCAAGCACTGTCTGAAATAGGATATATAATTCCATCATCGAACCATTTTAAGATTTCTTTTTTAATAACTTCTTTCATTATTACGTTTAATCTCCTCTAAGTATCAACTTTAGGTTCATATTGATCATCTAATAGATATGTGTGCACATAAATTGAAGGATTAATTCCTTTAATATCTGCTAAAGTAAATCCAAAAGCCTTTTTATATCTTTTCAAAATTTCTGTTTATTTTTGTTCTTGAATTTCAGTTAACTCAGAAGATACAATAACAAGAAATGTAGATGAATCTCCTGAAAACAAATATTTTAAATGGGTAGGCNATATATATATATATATATATATATATATATATATATATATATATATATATATATATATATATTTAAAAGTATTTTTAAGAAAATTTTGCTTGCTTATTATATTTATTTATGCGAATTATTGCATCTGAAGGTTTAGTACCTTACAATTCAAAATTAGAACGTATTATTAGAAAAATTTGAAAATAATAAAAGGAAATTAAGAATTTAGACAAAATGATGAATAACTTATATAATCAATTATATGAAAATCAATAAAGACTTTTAAAAGATTATGCTAATCCGACAATAGATGAACTTTACTTAACTATTCAAAATCTTGATGTTATTGTTAATTCATTTAAGCTTAAACCTGCTATTATCCAAATGGTACAAAATAATCAATTTGGAGGAACATCTACTATAGATCCTAACTTATGTCTTACTAATTTTCTTGAAATTTTTTCTACTTTTAAATATGATGGAGTGTCTAATGATGTTGTTAAGCTTAAATTTTCTCATTTTTCATTAAGGGATAAAGCTAAAGCTCGGTTAAATTCATTAGCACCTGAATCTATCAGAACTTGGGGAGAACTATCAGAAAACTTTTTGGCTAAATATTTTCCACCCTAAAAAACCGTTAATCTTAGAAATACTATTACATCTTTTTGTCAGTTTGAAGGGGAATCGATATATGAAACTTGGGAAAGATTTAAGGATCGCCTTAGAAAATGTCCACATCATGCTTTATCAGATTGGTTAATAATTCAAACTTTTTACAATGGATTAATAAGATCACTTAGATTTATTATAAATGTTGCTGCAGGTGGATCACTAATGTCAAGGCCTTTTGATGAAGCATACTCTTTAATAGAAGAAATGACTACTAATAATTTTCAATGGCCCTCTGAACAAGTAAATCCTAAGAGAGTAGCTAGTATTCATGACTCTGATGCAGTGTCTATTTTATTATCTCAAATTGGTGCTATATAAAAAAAGATTGATCAAATTGGAGTGAACTATTTTTAAATGCCACCAGTATTAGAGGAAAATTCACCAGGGCAGATAATTGATACTCAATCATCTTATAAGACTTTGAATGTTATAACTAATCGTAATAACAATCCCTATTCTAACTATTACAACCCTGGATGGAAAAATCACCCTAATTTTAGTAGGAATAGTTATACCAATTTAGTGAACCCCTCAGGAAATTTAAATAATCATNTTTTATTATCTCAAATTGGTGCTATATAAAAAAAGATTGATCAAATTGGAGTGAACTATTTTTAAATGCCACTAGTATTAGAGGAAAATTCACTAGGGCAGAAAACTGATACTCAATCATCTTATAAGTCTTTGAATGTTATAACTAATCGTAATAACAATCCCTATTCTAACTATTACAACCCTGGATGGAAAAATCACCCTAATTTTAGTTGAAATAGTTATAACAATTTAGTGAACCCCTCAGGAAATTTAAATAATCAAAGAAATCCTAATTATCGACCTTATTATCCACCTGAATTTAACTATAACCCTATCCCACAAGTTAAGGAAAAGAAGTTGACAATGGAAGAAGTAATGTTGAATATGAGAAATCAAACACGAATCAAGGGGCTGCTATTAGAAATATTGAAAATCAATTAGGACATATTGCTACTACACTTAGTAACAGAGCTTCAAGAATCTTCCTAGTACTGTGGAAGTTAATCCAAAAGATCAAAATAAGGAGCAAATTAAAGTTTTTCCATTAAGAAGTGGAAAAGAAGTTGAAACAAGAACNTCAAGGGGCTGCTATTAGAAATATTGAAAATCAATTAGGACATATTGCTACTGCACTTAGTAACAGAGCTTCAAGAATCTTCCTATTACTGTGGAAGTTAATCCAAAAGATCAAAATAAGGAGCAAATTAAAGTTATTCAATTAAGAAGTGGAAAAGAAGTTGAAACAAGAATCCAAAGAGGAACTGAATTTGATGAGGATAAGGAAGAGATTGAAAGTGACCATAACAAAAATGAATAAATACAAGCTCCCTTAGAAAAATCATTACATCCATTTCCTCAACGACTAAAGCAGAAGAAAAATGACAACAATTTAAAAAATTTTTGGAGATCCTTAAAAAGTTATGATAAACATTCCTGTCATTGTGACTTTGAAACAAATGCCAAGTTATGTGAAATTTATGAAAAAAATACTAAACAAGAAAATGAAGTTTGTAGATCATAAGACTGTTGCACTAAGTGAAGAGTGTAACTCTATTATTCAAGAAGCTTCCTGAAAAAGTAAAATATCCTGGTAGTTTTACTATACCTTGTGCAATTGGTAAAACGTTTCTTGGAAAGACCTTATGTGATTTAGGAGCGAGTATCAATCTTATCCCTTTATCTATTTTAAACGTTTAGATTTAGGAGAGATTTCCCTTACTACTGTAACTCTTCAGTTAGCTGATCGATCAATCACTTATCCTAAAGGAGTTATAGAAGAGTTATTAGTAAAAGTGGAAAATTTTATTTTTCCTGTAGACTTTATAGTAATGCATACGGAGGAACATAATGAGATTCCTATTATTCTAGGGAGACCATTTCTTGCAACAGGGAGAGTTGTGACAGATGTGCAAAAAGAAGAATTAATAATGAGAGCTAACCATCAAAGAAGACATTTAATATTGCAAAAGCTATGAAATATCCTGCAATAGAAAAAGATAATGAATGTTTTAGGATGGAAGTTACTTATTATCTAAGAAATGAGAAATTTAAGAAAGAGTTTGAAGAAAAATTAAGGCAGNAAGTGACCATAACAAAAATGAATAAATACAAGCTCCCTTAGAAAAATCATTACATCCATTTCCTCAACGACTGAAGCAGAAGAAAAATGGCAAACAATTTAAAAAATTTTTGGAGATCCTTAAAAAGTTATGATAAACATTCCTTTCATTGTGGCTTTGGAAAAAATGCCAAGTTATGTGAAATTTATGAAAGATATACTAAACAAGAATATGAAGTTTGTAGATCATAAGACCGTTGCACTAAGTGAAGAGTGTAGCGCTATTATTCAGAAAAAGCTTCTTAAAAAATTAAAATATCCTGGTAGTTTTACTATACCTTGTGCAATTGGTAAAAAGTTTCTTGGAAAAGCCTTATGTGATTTAGGAGCGAGTATCAATCTTATCCTTTTATCTATTTTTAAACGTTTAGATTTAGGAGAGATTTCCCTTACTACTGTAACTCTCAGTTAACTGATCGATCAATCACTTATCCTAAAGGAGTTATAAAAGATTTATTAGTAAAAGTGGAAAATTTTATTTTTCCTGTAGACTTTATAATAATGGATATGGAGGAACATAATGAAATTCCTATTATGGGGAGACCATTTCTTGCAACAGGGAGAGCTGTGACAGATGTGCAAAAAGAAGAATTAATAATGAGAGCTAATCATCAAGAAGTAACATTTAATATTGCAAAAACTATGAAATATCCTGCAATAGAAAAAGATAATGAATGTTTTAGGATGGAAGTTAATTATCTAAGAAATGAGAAATTTAAGAAAGAGTTTGAAGAAAAATTAAGGCAATAAGAATTTAATGAGAATGAGAATGAAATTAAATAAGAAAATTTAGATTATATTCAGGAAAAATTTGAAACTTTAGATCTATTGGAAAATGATAATAAAAATCTTATTCCTTCAAGTATTAAACCACCTGAACTTGAACTGAAAATATTGCCTACCCATTTAAAATATTTGTTTTCAAGAGATTCATCTACATTTCCTGTTATTGTATCTTCTGAGTTAACTGAAATTTAAGAACAAAAATAATAAAAAATTTTGAAAAGATATAAAAAGGCTTTTGGATTTACTTTAGCAGATATTAAAGGAATTAATCCTTCAATTTATATGCACACAATTCTATTAGATGATCAATATGAACCTAAAGTTGATACTTAGAGGATATTAAACCTAATAATGAAAGAAGTTGTTAAAAAAGAAATCTTAAAATGGTCAGATGATGGAATTATATATCCTATTTTAGACAGTGCTTGGGTAAGCCCAATTCACTGTGTTCCAAAGAAAGGAGGAGTGGTCGTTGAAGTAAATGAGAAAAATGAATTAATTTTAATAAGACAAGTTACTTGTTGGCAAATTTGTATAAAAAATAGAAAATTAAATATGACCACGAGGAAAGTTCACTTTCCTTTACTCTTTCTAGACCAAATTTTAGATAGATTGGTTGAAAAAAATATTACTGCTTTTTAGATGGATATACCAGTTATCATCAAATTCCAATTGCTTATGAGGATCAAGAGAAAACAACATTTACAAGCTCTTATGNTACCGTTACCTTCCCCAGCAACGACGCCAAAAACTTGGACCCGAAAAATATAGTTGTGTAAAATTTATAAAGCTGACTCCACCTTACAACAATGCCAAAATCTTGACGTTGTATCTGATGAATAATAACGTTAAACACTTAATGTTGGGATTCTACGCAAGTATACATATCGTGATCAAGTAATATAAGACTTTCTATTTAAGTCCCAAATATCGATCCCACGAGGAAGTTTTTAATTTGAAATGATACATTAACTAGAAAATTCACAGAAATAAAATAAAATTATTGTCACTAATTTTGAACGTTTGATATACTATAAAAACTAAATTATTAATTTATAGCAAGATTTAATTGCAAAGTTTAAAATAGTAACTACTAAACTTTATTTATGTGATGAAGTTTTCTAATATGAAAAAACATCTTTCCCACTACAATGTGTTTTTGGTGAAATGAGATGAGATAAATTGTTTAAATATGTACTTTGCCAAATAGGAGCAATTTTAATTCTCTACCCTGATTAAATGTTATAGAAAATCATTGGCTAATCCCAAGTTTAGTCCCTAAATCCATGGCTAGGCTAGGAGGATACTGGCTCCCACACTAGAGCTCCCACTTTCCTTCCCCTGAAGGCTAACTCTAGCTTTAGTTCTTAAACACTAAGATTGAATTGAGGATTTTAGTCTGTCACCCTAAAAATCTCCATTTCTACATCCAACAATGTAGATTTCCCTTTTTATTTGCACTTAATTCCATGAATGAAATACTCCTTCATTGACTTAAATGTGATTCTCACTCTGTTGTAGAACTCATACTCCATTTCCCAGATCNTTCTACGCAAGTATACATATCGTTATCAAGTAATATAAGACTTTCTATTTAAGTCCCAAATATCGATCCCACAAGGAAGTTTTTAATTTGAAATGATAAATTAACTAGAAAATTCACAGAAATAGAATAAAATTATTGTCACTAATTTTGAATGTTTGATATACTATAAAAACTAAATTATTAATTTCTAGCAAGATTTAAATGCAAAGTTTAAAATAGTAACTACTAAACTTTATTTATGTGATGAAGTTTTCTAATATGAAAAAACATCTTTCCGACTACAATGTATTTTTGGTGAAATGAGATCAGATAAATTTTTTAAATATGTATTTTGCCAAATAGGAGTGATTTTAATTCTCTACCTTGACTAAATGTTATAGAAAATCATTGGCTAATTCCAAGTTTAGTCCCTAAATCCATGGCTAGGCTAGGAGGATACTGGCTCCCACACTAGAGCTCCCACTTTCCTTCCCTTGAAGGCTAACTCTCGATTTAGTTCTTAAACACTAAGATTGAATTGAAGATTTTAGTCTGTCACCCTAAAAATCTCCAATTCTACATCCAACAATGTAGATTTCCCTTTTTGTTTGCACTTAATTCCATGAATAAAATTCTTCTTCATGGACTTAAATGTGATTCTCACTCTGTTGTAGAACTCATACTCCATTTCCCATATTATATCTTTCATAACATATTTTAACAATTCAATTGACCGGATTGAAAAGTAAATTAAGAGCAGAGTTGAAAAACCATCACAATTTATTTTATATTTTTAACATTGGCACATCCAAATTATCTCTTCATTTCATCATATCCAAAAGTAGGGAGAAAGATAAAGGTAACTACTCAAACTTCATGAGAAATATACAACAAAACACAAATTTCATATATAAAAGAAAATTCGTACAATGATAATAAACAAATAACACATATCTGGAAATCTTTCTCAAAGTAAATCCCTTATAGCCTCTCTTATGAAATGTAGGAAGAAGAAATGTCTCACTTTTCTCCCTCTCCAACACTCTTAAGGAAGAATTCACACTTAAACTCATCATAAAAAGTCAAAACTATAAAGAAAATAAATGACTAATGGTGTGTAATGGGGTGGAAGGTTGCAAAGTGGCTCGAAGAGGGGCGAAGAGATGTGAAGAGAGACCAAGAGCGAGCGGAAGAGAGTGAAGAGTAGCGTAGGGGATCTTTTCTTATCAATTTCGGCCCTAAATAGAGCCTAAGGTCAGTTTTCCAATATGTGCATAAAAAACTANAGATGTGAAGAGAGACCAAGAGCGAGCGGAAGAGAGTGAAGAGTAGCGTAGGGGATCTTTTCTTATCAATTTTGGCCCTAAATAGAGCCTAAGGTCAGCTTTCCAATAGGTGCATCAAAAACTCTTCAAAAAGCATCCAAATTTATCGAATCTTCTAGAAACAGGGTTTGCACCGACACTGGCACTGTCGGTGCCAGTGGCCTGTAAATATAATCCATGCTCTCTATCAAATGGCACCATCGGCGCCCAGTTTGGCGCTGTCGGTGTTGAACAATATTTTAAAAATTCCATTTTGACTCCAAAATTTTATCCTTTTTGCTTCCTTTTTGCTCCAAGTCCTAAAAATCAATATCCTGTAATAAAACATGAAAAATATCTTCCTTTATAGTGCAATATCACCAAAAATGAGTAAAAAATATGGATCTAAAAATGCATATATTTTTGGTGTATANTCGGCGCCAGTGGCCTGTAAATATAATCCATGCTCTCTATCAAATGGCACCATCGGCGCCCAGTTTGGCGCTATCGGTGCTGAAAAATATTTTAGAAATTCCATTTTGACTCCAAAATTTTATCCTTTTTGCTTCCTTTTTGCTCCAAGTCCTAAAAATCAATAACCTGTAATAAAACATGAAAAATATTTTCCTTTATAGTGCAATATCACGAAAAATGAGTAAAAAATATGGATCTAAAAATGCATATATTTTTGGTGTATCAACTATCCTCTTCTTCAAATTAAAAACTTTTCACATTCCTTCACTTTATAAATTCATATTAGCTTTGAAGATTTTTTATAAGGTTTCAATTTTTTCTTTTTACATGAAACTCTAAGATTCTCAATAATTCATTAATACAAATTCATTTACTTAAAATGGAAAAACATAGTCTTATTCTCTCATATCAAATAACTTAATCTCTAAAACTAACCATTATCATTAAAAAATTTTACTTAACGTCACTATACATTTAGAAGCACAAATATAGTTATCTAAAGTTAGGCTCTAATGCCAAAATTCATATTAAATTAAAATTTTTTAAAATATTGCTTATTAAGGACAAATAAAATTAAGTTTATTTCTTTAAAAAGACCTTTTTCTTCCCCCTGGAACTTAAATTTTTAAAAGATTAAGCATGAAAAACTTAAAATACAGGGTGAAAGAAAATAGTTAATACATAAAGAAAAGACTTACTTGTTGAAGGTTTTAATTTTGAAATTTAACTCTAAAATATTGTAGGTGCTAATATGAAAAACTACAAGTCTTAAAACATTAAATAACACATAATATATAAAAAAAATTTGCTGAGAAAGTGTTAACTAAAAATAAATACAACAAAGTACTAAAAATAAACAAAAGTATTAAAATAAATTTCAATTCCGAAAAGCTCCACAGATTACAGTTCACAACACAACATGCAATACAAATCAAAGTATCACACTCTATAAACTAAACAATAACAACAACAAAGTGCAACAAACTATAAACTAAATAAAAGATCAGAACTATGACTAAGCAGACATCTTTTCTCATCATCATCATCATCATCATCATCATCATCATCATCATCATCATCATCTTCTTCTACATCAAAGTTCAGCTGCTGATTAGGGGTTAAGATCGGGTGATTAGGAAACTGTACTTAGTGGTTAACCCTCATGTATCTAGCCATAACATCATCATATGCAACATCATACACATACTTCTGTCTTGTTAAATCATCATTATGCACATTCCTGGCCTCTAATTTTTCAATCCTGTTCTCCATCCTTAAGATATCTCCTTGCTGGATCATCATCTACTCCATAAGTCCCTAGAGAGTCGGGATACTAGAAGTAGAAAGAATATCCCTACTTCTACTTCCCATTCTCCATCTAAAATGAGATTATAGGTCTTAATATTTATTGGTCCAACAGGTTTAAGAGGCTCAATCATTTCCTGCTCATTTCTAAAACCCACTCTTGATTGCTCACATAATGTGAAAATCAGGGCAGGGTGTCTTAACCCACCAGTCGTCTTACCCATAGCATTATCTATTCCCAATATAGTTTGCATCAAAAGGATCCATGGGCTTCTAGGGTAATAACACTTTCTCCCAAATTTCATATGATACTTGAGATTGACTACGAAGTAAGAAGATCATAGAAGGATGCCCCAGTCCATATATAGTCCCATGCATTATCAAACCCAAAACAGATTTAACAATAATTGATCCCACATCAATGGGTTTTCCCATTTGAATACAATAGTTTAAAATTGCACTTTCATTTGTAACTTTACTAATTCTCATTGTAGGGAGTAATTTTGCGGAACTAAATCTTATTGTAGGGAGTAATTTCACAGAGATGAAGAAATGTCATTATTTAGATTTCAGATTTAGCAGTGAAGTGGAGAAACTAACGTAACTATCGTCTTTAATTTATCAAATATCACTTTCATCTGTCAAAAATTAGTATACATCATACATCAAACCCTTCGTTGAAACAAAGTTTGCATAGTAAAAGATTAACACTCTTTCTATCATAAAGATATCGTTATGTTATGATGGAGTAAATGGTACCCACTTACCTTGAACAAAAATGACTCCCTTGTTAATTCCATGAAGATTACCGTAGAATTCTTTTACCACTAGAATAACTACTGTAGCGGTAGTGTAGCAAAAAACTTCCCAACTTCTCTGTACTATGATTTCAGTATATTGCAAACTTGGGTTATTAAACTCAAGATTGACAAAGCCTCTCTCCCTGACAAGTCTCTTCTTCATGATGAATTTTTCATATAATTTATGTGCATCAAAAGTGATGAACTTTCTTCGATTAAAAATCCAATATCTTGAAGTGTGTTTGGAATCGGAAGCCATGAATTTCAAAATCCGGAAGACTTTGTTCATCCAAAATGGTTTTCATGCATTTAAAAAAATTCTTAGGCGATTATATTGAAGAAAAAAATCCCACCAAAGTCCTCCATAAACTCCCCAAATTGCCAAAACTGCACAGGGCGCTGTCGGTGCCCTTGCTGGTGCCTTCAGCACTAGAGCCAAATTTGTGTCCATTTTGTTTTTAGTTTAATTGATTTCCAAATTTTTGTCCAATACTAACATTTTTCTTGATTTATGACATATAAGGTTGTGTAGGATTCTAAGGTATTATCAAATCTTAATACATTATAGCAATTATAAAGCAAAATACTAAAAATAACTAAGATATATATGGGTTACCTCCCACAAAGTGCTTGGTTTAACGTCATCAGACCGTTGTATCAATGTTTATTCAGGATGACTGAATATCAAGATCTCTTTAAATTGTGGCTTGTGCCCTTCATAATAATGTTTCAATCGATGCCCATTAACTTTAAATATCTTTCCAGTTTTAGGATTCAGAATAACAATAGCTCCATAATGATAGACTTTGATCACATTGAATGGTCCTAACCATTTAAACTGCAGTTTTCCTGGAAATAATCTCAATTTAGTATTATATAATAAAACTTCTTGTCCACGTTCAAATTTCTTTCTTATAATCTTTCGATCATACCATATTTTCATTTTCTCTTTATAGTTCTTTGCATTATCATATGCTTCATTTCTAATCTCTTCAAGCTCATTGAGTTGCAATAATCTCTTCTCACCAGCATCTTTTAAATTAAAATTGAATTCCTTAATAGCCCAAAATGCTTTATGTTCTAACTCTACTAGTAAGTGTCATTTTTTACCAAAAATACTTCTATAAGGGGACATTCCAATAGGAGTCTTATAGGCAATTCTGTATGAACATAATGTAATATCTAATCAAGCAGACCAACTGAATTTACTTTATTTCACGATTTGATATCTCTGTTAAACTGCTAGTCTGGGGATGATAAGCAGCTGAGAATATATGCATGATATTATATTTTCTAATTAATTTCTCGATCCTCTTATTCCTAAAATGAGATCCTCCATCAGTAATAATCACTCTTGACATTCCATATTTTGTAACAATATTTTTATTTAAACATTTTGAAAAACTTCAAGCATCACATTTAGGTACAACAATAACTTCAATCCATTTGGATACATAATCAACAAAAAAGCAATATAAATATAAATTTCCAAATGAAGGCATAAATGGTCCCATAAAATCTAATCCCCACACATAAAAAATTTCAACTTCTAAAGTGTAATTTAGAGGCATTTAATTTCTTCTAGAAATATCTCCTACTCGTTGACACCAATCACATGTTTTAATATATTCATTACCATCTTTAAAATGAGAATGCCAATAAAATCCAGTTGTAAAATATTATGTGCAGTTCTACTAGTTTCAAAATATTCCCCAAATTTAGAATCATGACATTATTGAATTATTTATTTAGTTTCTTCGTAAGGCACACATCTTCTAATGATCAAATCTTTACACTGTTTATATAAATATTGGTCATCCCAAAAACAGAATTTCGCATCATGAATAAATTTCCTTAATTGTTGATTCCTTATTTCAGGTGGTCGAATATCACTTACAATATAATTTACTATATTAGCATATCATGATATATTCTTTCCATCAATACTATACAATTATTCATCAAGGAAAGTTTCTAAAATTTCATTTGCAAAATAAGTTAATATTTCTTATTCTAGTTTAAAGAAATGATCAGCTATTAGATTATTAGTTCCTTTTCTTTCTACTACCAAAAAATTAAACTCTTGTAGCAGAAGTATCCATCTAATTAATCTCAATTTAGCATCCTTTTTTTGCATCAAATATTTGATAGCAGAATGCTTTGTATGCACTATACATCTAGCTCCAATTAAGTAAGGTCTAAAGTTATCAAAAACATATACAATAGCTAATAACTTTCTCTCAATAGTGGTGTAATTACTTTGAGCATCATTTAGAGTTTTACTAGCATGATATATTACTTTAAAATCCTTGTCATATTTTTGCCCTAAAATAGCTCCAATAGCATAATCACTAGTATTACACATTATTTCAAATGGTTTCTCCAAATCAAGTGGAACTAATATAAGAGTAGTGATTAATTTTTCTTTTAATAATTCAAATGTTTATATGCATTCCTCATTAAAATTAAATTTTGTATCCTTTTCTAAAAGTTGATATAATGGCTTAGTAATTTTTGAAATTTTTTTATTGAATGCATGTAGAAACCAACATGTCCTAGAAAAATTCTTACCACTCTAATCGTAGTAGAAGGTGGTAATTTTGCAATAACTTGAATTTTTGTCAGATCTACTTCCATGCCATTTTCAAAAATTTTATGTCTAACTACAATTCCTCCTGCAACTATAAATTGATATTTTTCCCAATTTAATACTAAATTTATTTTTCACATAGTTCTAGAACTTTTTCTAAATTGTTTAAACATAATTTAAATGAAGTTCTGAAATCTAAAATATCATCCATAAATACTTCCATTCCATATTCAATTAAATTACAAAAAATTGACATCATACATCTTTGAAATGTTGCAGGTGCGTTACATAGTCCAGAAGGCATTCTACGAAAATAAAATGTTTCATAAGGGCTTGTAAACATTGTCTTTTCCTGATCCTCAGGAGAAATTAAAATTTGATGGTACCCGGTATATCCATCCAGAAAGCAATAGTATTTGTGTCCAGCCAATCTATCCAACATTTGGTCTAGAAATGGTAAAGGAAAGTGATCTTTCCTGGTGGCTGCATTTATTTTCTATAATCTATACAAATTTACCAACCAGTAAAATGTCTTGTTGAAATTAATTCTTTTTTCTCATTTACTTCAGCTGTCACTCCTCCTTTCTTTGAAATACAGTGAATGGGACTTACCCAAGCACTGTCTGAAATAGAATATATAATTCCAGTATCTAACCATTTTAAAATTTCCTTTTTAACAACTTCTTTCATTATCGAGTTTAATCTTTTTTGAGGATCAGCTTTAGGTTCATATTATTCATCCAACAAAATTTTGTGCATACAAATTGAAGGAATGATTCCTTTAATATCTGCTAAAGTCCATCCAAAGGCCTTCTTATATCTTTTTAAAGTTTCCACTAATTTTTGCTGTTGAAATTTAGTTAAATCAGAAGATATAATAATAGGTAATGTAGATGAATCTCCTAAAAAGATATATTTTAAATGGGCAATTAATACTTTCAATTCAAGTTTAGGTGATTTAATACTTGAAGGAATAAGATTTTTATTATCATTTTTCGTAAGGTCCAAAATCTCAAATTTTTCATGAAAATAAACTAAATTCTCATTTTTTACTTCATTCTCATTATCATACTTAAAGTTCACTTCTTGCCTTAATTTTTCTTCAAACATTCCCTTAAATCACTCATTATATAGATAATTACTAACTTCCATTCTAAAACATTCATTGTCGTTTTCTTTTTTAGGATATTTCATAGTTTTTGCTATATTAAATATTACTTCTTGATCATTTACTCTCATTATTAATTCTTCTTTTTGTACATCTATCACAACTCTCCCTGTTGCAAGAAATGGTATCCCCAAAATAATAAGAATTTCTTTATCTTCCTTCATATCTAAAACAATAAAGTCCACAACAAAAATAAATTTATCCACTTTCGCCAATACATCTTTTATAACTTTTTTAGGATAAGTTATTGATCGATCAACTAGTCGAAGAATTACAGCAGTAGGGGAAATCTCTCCAAAATCTAACATTTAAAAATTGATAGAGGCATAAGATTAATACTAGCTCCTAGATCACATAAGGCTTTTCCAAAAAATTTCTCACCAATAGCACAAGGTATAGTAAAACTATCAAGATCTTTTAACTTTTCAGGAAGTTTTTTCTGAATAATTGTGCTACACTCTTTATTGAGTATGACAGACTCGTAATCTGCAAACTTCCTCTTCTTGTTTAGTATATCCTGCATAAACTCCACATAATTTGGCATTTGTTTCATGAAAGGAATATTTATTGTTAACTTTTTAAGAATTTATAAAAATTTTGTAAATTGTTTATCTTTGTTATGTTGCTTCAATCATTGAGAAAATGGTGGTAGAGGTTTTTCTAAAGAAATTTTTATTGGTTTATGTGAAGAATCTATATCATAATATATATCATTATTGTCTTTTTCAATTTTCACCTTCCCCTTTCTCAACTTTAGTTTATCTTTGGATCCTTGTCTCCAATTCTTTTCCACTTCGTAATTAAATAGCTTTATTTTGTTTCTTACTCTGATCTTTTGGATTAACTTCAACATTGCTAGAAAGAGTTCTTGAAGGTCTATTAATAATTGCAGTAGCAATATGCCCTAATTGATTTTCAATATTTCTAATTGAAGCTCCTTGGCTTTGTATTTGATTTCCCATATTCAACACAAATTATTCTATAGACAACTTCTTCTCCTTAACTTGTGAGTTACTATTAAATTCAAGAGGATAATAAAGTTTATAGTTTGGATTTCCTTGGTTATTTGAATTTCCTGAGGGGTTCACCGAATTGTTATAATTATTCTAACTAAGATTAGGGTGATTTTTCCATCCAAGGTTGTAATAATTAGAATAGAGATTATTAGTTCCATTATTTATAGCATTCATAGTTTTATAAGGTGACTGAGTATCAGTTATCTTTCCTAGTGAATTTTCCTTCACTCCAATTTGATCAATCTTCTGTGATATAACAAAAATTTGGGATGCCAAAATAGACATTACATCAGAATCATGAATACTAGCTACTCTCTTTGGATTTAACCATTTAGAGGGCCATTGAAAATTATTATTTGCCATCTCCTCTATTAAAGAATATGCTTCGACAAAAGGTTTTGACATTAATGATCTACCTGCTAGAACATCTATAATAGATCTAAGTGATCCTACTAATCCACTGCAAAAAGTTTGAATTATTAACCAATTTGGTAAAGCATGGTATGAACACCTCCTAAGGAGATATTTAAACCATTCCTAAGCATCATATATGTATTCCCCTTTGAACTGACAAAAAGATGTAATATCATTTCTAAGCTTGGTAGTTTTCGAGGGTGGAAAAAATTTAGCCAAAAATTTTTGTGATAGTTCTCCCCAAGTTCTGATAGATCTAAGTGCTAATGAATTTAACCAAGCTTTATCTTTGTCCCTTAATGAAAAAGGAAAAAGTCTAAGCCTGCCAGCCTCATTAGACACTCCATCATATTTAAAAGTAGCACATATTTCTAGAAAACTAGCAAGATATTAGTTAGGTTCTTCAGTAGGCGATCCCAAAAATATAGTTGTGTAAAACTTATAAAGTTGACTCCACTTTACAATGATGCCAAAAACTTGATGCATTATCTTATGAATAAGAATTTAAGCAATTTATGTTGGGATTCTATGCAAGTATATATTTAAGACTTTCTATGTAAGCCCCAAATATCAATCCCACAATGAAGGTTTAAATTTGAAATGAAAAATTTACTAGAAAATTCACAGAAGTAAAATGAAATTACTGTCACTAATTTCGAATTGTTTGAGATACTATCAGAACTAAATAATTAGCTACTAGCAAAACTAAAATGTAAAGTTTAAATAGTAACTACTAAACTATGTTTTATGTGGTGAAGTTTTCTAATCTGAAAAAACATCTGTCTCACTACAATGTGTTTTTGGTGAAATGAGATGAGATAAATGATTTAAATATGTATTGTGCCAAATAGGAGCAATTTTAATTCTCTACCCTGGTGTAGTGTTATAGAAAATCATTGCCTAATCTCAAGTTTAGTCCCTAAATCCGTGGTTAGTCTAGGAGGATAATGGCTCTCACTTCAGAGTTCCCACTTCCCTTCCTCTGAAAGCTAACGCTCGCTTTAGTTCTTAAACACTAAGTCTGACTTGAGGATTTTAGTCTATCACCCTAAAATGTCCAATTCTACACCTAACAAGTATATTTCCCTATTTAATTGCACTTAATTCCATGAACGAAATACTCCTTCATAGAATTAAATGTGATTCTCACTCTTATTGTAGAACTCATACTCCATTTCCTGGATCATTTGTTTCACAACATATTTTAACAATTCAATTGGCCAGATCAAAAATTTAAATTAATAACGGAGTTGAAAAACCATTACAATTTATTTTATATTTTAAAATTGGGACATCCAAATTATCACTTCATTTAATCATATCTCAGAGTAGGGAGAAAGATAAAGGAAACTACTCAGACTTCATGAGAAAGGTACAACAAAATACAAAGTTCATATATAAAAGACAGTTTATACAATAATAGTAAACAAATAACACTTATCTGAAACTCTTTCTCAAAGCAAATCCCTTATAGCCTCTCTTAAAAGATGTAGGAAGAAAAAATCTCTCACTTATCTCCCTCTCTAATACTCTTAGAGAAGAATTCACACTTAAACTCACCATAAAAACTTAAGACTCTAAAGAAATAAATGACTAATGGACTTTAAGTGGTTGTGGGGAATGTGGAATAGCATGGAAGAAAGTGGAAAGCGGTCAAATGGGGTTTTTTTTTATCAATTTGTGCTCTAAATAGAGCTTAATGTCGGTTTTCT
This sequence comes from Phalaenopsis hybrid cultivar, assembly GCA_002079205.1. Lineage (NCBI taxonomy): Eukaryota > Viridiplantae > Streptophyta > Magnoliopsida > Asparagales > Orchidaceae > Phalaenopsis > Phalaenopsis hybrid cultivar. The sequence continues at coordinate 5,221 of JXCR01119661.1, read as the reverse complement.
AAAAGGTGCATCCAAAAACTCTTCAAAAAGTGTCTAAATTCGTCCATTCTTTTAGAAATAGGTCTTACACAGACATTGGCGTCGTCGGTGCCAGTGGCCCATGAATTAATTCAATGCTCTTTGTTAAATGAAGCTATCGGCGTTGCTGTTGGTGTCGTTGGTGTTGAGGATAGTCCGACCTCTGTTCTGTAGGTCTGCGCCGTCGACATTGAGGTTTGTTCTAAAACTTCATTTTTACTCCAAATTCCATTCTTTTTGCTTTATTTTTTCTTCATGTCCTAAAAATCAACAACCAATAATAAAACTTGAAAAATACCTTCCTTTAAAGTGTAATATCAATAAAAATGAGTATAAAATATAGGTCTAAATATGTATGTACTTTTAGTATATCAAAATCCCCCAAACTTAAATATTACTTGTCCTCAAGTAACTCCTTTACTACGTAAAAATATGACTCATGACAAAGAATTTAACTTCTAGATTTTCTTTTTTTGGTCCACTAAATGCAGAAACATAACTTAAGAAAAATATAAAATAACTTTAGTTAATACTAAAGGTATAAGAATGTCCAGCGGTCAAGTCTAAGATTTTTTATTCTCTATTCTTTTTAAAAAAAATTGCAAATTGTCATATTAAAGCCACTTAGAATATCCATATGAAAAAGAACTTCATGAAACTTTACTAGTAAATATGCTAATACTTAAATATAAGTTTAAAGAATGCAGCATAGCGTTCTTCTTTAAGTTGATTCAAGTGAAGCCAATTTTTAATTAGGCATCTCCTCAAGCTTCTCCTGACATCTTTTTCTTTTCTTTTCTTTGCTCTTTTTTTTTATCAGGATCATTTTCAATCCTTTTTCTTTTCTCTTCTTTTCTTTTTTTTTATGTGAGGGTTACTATATCTAGATAGCCTTTAAGGATTTTGAACTTCACTATACTCTTCTTAAAGTTAAAAACTTTACACATTCCTTCATTTTATAAATATATATTAGCTTTAAAGATTTTTCATAAAGTTTTTTTTTCTTCTTACATGAATCTCTAAGATTTTTTTTAACACTTCAAAAAGACAAATTCCTTTACTTATAATAGAAAAAAATAGTCTTATTCTCTTTCACCAAATATCTTAATATTTAAAATTAACCATTATTTTTGAAAATTTTTACTTAAGTTTATTATATACTTAGAAACACAAATATAGTTATATAAAGTTACCCTTTAATACCAAAGGTCATGTTAAATTTAAAAAAATTTAAAATATAGCTAATTGAGGACAAATAAAATTAAATATTTTTCTTTGAAAAGGAATTTTTCTTCCCCCCCACCCCCCCCCCCCAAACTTAATTTTTTAA
>JXCR01119660.1:0-27916 GCA_002079205.1 Phalaenopsis hybrid cultivar | reverse complement strand
TTTCCCACAGACGGCGCCAAACTGATGCGTGCTAGAAAATTCGCGGCGGTAGAGTAATGGATTATCGTCTTAGCGTTGTACGAAAATTCAGCACACGCTCAGATGAAAATGAATCAAGCTGTAATAACACCAGAAATTTTTACGTGGAAAACCCGTAAAAAGGGAAAAACCACGGGGCCTGGCCCAGTTGTAAAAATCCACTATAAGATGATGATTACAAATGCCCCTTGTCCCACAGGCGGGAAAGGGTCACTCGATTTCCACGTTATAACGTTGACCGATTATGTCTACTAAGTGGTGGTTGACGGAGGTCAGCGGTAATCGGTGGCGTTCAACGGTGGTTGGCGGTGGTCGACGGTCGTTGTCGACGGTCAGTGGTGGCCGACGACGATCGACGATGGCGATGATGATCTTAGACTTGAGCTCCTTCTCAAATCCTCAAGTTCTCTCTTAAGCCTCCTTTGGCGAGGATGATCTTGGACTTAAGCTCCTTCTCAAAGCCTCAAGTTCTCTCTTAAGCCTCCGACGATGGCGATGATGATCTTGGACTTGAGCTCCTTCTCAAAACCTCAAGTTTTCTCTTAAGCCTCCTCCCCTCTCATGTGAGGGGTGGGGCTCTATTTATAGTGTTTTGAGTGCAATTAATGCAGGAATATGAACCATTTTGATCGGACGGTCCGGAGAGCTTCCTTTGATCAGATAACGTTTGATGGACATTTGAGTGCCATATGAACCATTTTGATCGGACGGTCCGGAGAGCTTCCCTTGATCAGATGACGTTTGATAGAAATTTGAGTGCCTTAACGATGTCGGAATTGAGCAATCTTGAGCTCGTTGGATTCGTCTTTTCAAGACGCTCGATTTGACTGTAAACTCGCTAGATTCGACATCCTTTTGACCTTTCAAATGCCTCTGAAAATCCTCCAGTAGTAGTTCAATGACTTGATCCAGGCTTGATTTGACTCAAATTGGACTAACTTTTATATCATTAGGTCCGTTTCATCGAGCCGATCAGTTTGACTATAATTTTGCTGAAATCGGAGTTCCGGATGACTCGTAATCGAAGTTTGAATGTTTCTTGCTCAAAATATTGCCTCGAGATTCGTGCTGATGATGAAAATTTGTTGATATCGTATCAATACTAATTGAACAAATACCTTCTACGATGACCTTAGGAGGTTCGAGGGACTACCTTCGAGAGGATTCAACTCCTTCCATCCTTAGACTAGAGGCTGAGAAGTTCTCTGAGCGCCCATCAACACAGGGATTTTCCCGATCATCATTGTCTAATTTTATCCCTTTTATTGAAAGAGGGGAAGTCAGTCAGCCTTCTCCATGATCCCCAACAACACCAGCTGATCTGGTCGTAGTGGTGAGCCTGGAATAAAGCTTGAGTGAAGAGGAGCCTAAGCCGACTGAATACGCGGAGTGCCTACGGAAAGGCAAGGCCCCAACTCCTAATTTTGACACTTCTTTTTTCCTTGCCTTCCAAGAGAAGAAAGGGGGAAAAAGAATGTTGAAGTACATTATAAGAGTAAAAACTGAAGGTCTTTCTCAATTCAGACTCTAGTTTTGCATTAATAAACATCTAATGGAAATGGCTTCCTCTAACCCCAAAAAATGACTCAATACACCTCACCCATCGCAAACGTTCTTTGGTTGGTGGGTCTTAATAAGCATTTAGATAGCTTCTGACATGTGGAAATATGTCATTTTGTTGAATGATTCCAATTGCTTGGCTTTGTTGTGATGCACCACTTATCTTCCCTTTACCTAAACAAGAGTGGAGGGGTTTGAAGGCTGAGGTAAAAGTGAGAGTTCAAGGTGCAAGAAAAAATGGCAACAAATTGGGTTGTCGAGGCAGAGGCTCGACTAGAAGTTGCTAAGGCAAAATTAGAGATAGTAACTAAGTGGATGTCTATCATTCAAGAAGAAAATGCTGAACTTATAGAGCATATGGCCAAAATAAAGACAACTAAAGAATTTCATACTCAAGTGGTTCACATAGAAGAGAGTATGAGGATGATGATCAACTAATTCGTAAGAGTTGGGATGTTGATCATAAATAATCCAGGCTTGATGAGTGCAAGAAACTCTTCGATGCTCCCTCAAAATTGTAATACTAAGAAGAGCCAAAGGGTAATAGTGTGATGGACGGTGGATCGTCCAACACACAGCTGGATGACTCGTAGACTTAGGTTTTTCTTATTTTTTTCACTTTTTTATACATATAACTGAACTAATGTACATAATAAAGTTTTTTATTTCTTCATGTAAAAGAATGATTAAATGAATGAAATACGATATTTTGGTTGCTTTTACCTGTGTTATCTTTTGTTTACCAAGTTATGACAGTACTTCATTCACCATTCTTTAGTTGGTTTATAATATTTTCGCTCGGCTTGAGTCATAGCTTTCATTGCTTAAGCATTGAAGACCAATTTTATTTGTATATGTTGATTGGACATTGTGGAACCACTGTGAATCATTTAATATTTTTATTAACGGTTCTGACAACGCCCATTGAATCAGTTTGTTTAAGGTGTCAACTCTTAGGCGGACCTAAATTTTTAGTTTGACTATATGCAAATTTTTGTTCAATCGATCTACAACTCATGGGGGTAGTAGCCGATTATTTTCTAGGGTGGTTTTCTCGAAACCCTTTATGGAGTCATGTTGCTACGCAGTGAGTAACCACCTGGAAGTTCTAAAAAATTGGAAACTCAAGTTTGAAGGGTTTTGCGTCTGACACTCCTAAAAATTACTTAAATTTTTTTATATACATTTCATGCTCATTTTTAATGATATTGCACTTTGAAGGAAGATATTTTGCATGTTTTTTGTTTTACGTACAAGAAATAGAATTTTTGAGAAAATAAAGAAAAAATGGCGCAATTTGGAGTCAAATGGAGCAATGGAGAAAATTTTGATATGACGTATTTTGATATGTCTTTCTATGCTTAAACTTCTTTACATTCATCACATGTTTTTGAATGAAATTTCACTTTAAAAAATATTATTTTCATGTTTATCTTGTAGGTATAATACTTGGATCAGATTGGAACTGAAACGTGGCTAAACAGAGCAAAACGGTGGTGCTGCCAGCAGGGTGGCGCCTAATCGAGCTGAGCAAACCACGAGATCAAATCAGTGCATCAGATCGGTTCCAGCTCAGCGAACGACGTGGAAAGGGCAGCAAACCGCGGAGCGCCGCATGGAGCTTCAAAGCATCTGAGTATCAAGTTAGCGCCACATGGTTAAGTAGGTAATTCAAATTTTATGAATTAATAAATTCAAAAAAAAATCAAACTTTCAAAAAATCATATCTATGTAAAGAGAAATCACAAGAATAAAATAAAAGTACTCTAACACTCGACAAATAAAATAGGAATTAATAAAAAAATAATTAATATATATTTGTTTTAAATTAATTAAATACTACAAAAAGTATTTTAATTATAAAAAATTAATTAAAAATTTAAAAATATGAAATTTTTAGTGATTATTCTCTCTGTCATTAGGGATGTTCCCTAATTTTTCCAAAGTCAGGGAACCTCTGTAACAGAAAATACTTAATTTCTTGAGGACAAACCACAACCTTATTCGAGAAATTTCTTAAGTAACTTTAGTTGCTTAAGATGTAATCAATCCTAAGGGTTTTCCCTTATATGAAGATGAAGACCTTAGAACTAATCTAAACCCTATTTAGTCGCATATTAAATAAAATAAATAATATATCCAGTTTAAACCATGGACCAGTGCAAATATCTTTCGAGGTGGTTTACTACTTTTGATGACGCGCTTGATTATTTGAACAAACAAACTCTTCTAATCTACATGGCATTCAAAGGCTTTGTATCGAAGTGAAAATAAAACCCGACACTTAGTCACCACGAGACGACCAAAATCTTTCTTGTTTGGGGCGAGGGTCATCTTTCGCCCTCCACCCATCATCTTGTGAGCCCCTTATTTCTAAGCAGAGGTTGGATTTTTTGCCTCTCCAATAAAGCTGGTTGATATATACCTCCACCACAATATGATCGTTGATTAATTCCAAGAGTTTGATCAAACTATCAAGTTTATGTAAACTTAGAAAGTATTTAAATTGTGCACTCCTTAGCCCTTGTGCTAAAGCTGCCTTTGCTATCATTGAATCCAGATTTAGAACATCCAGTATCTTCTTCTAGAATCAAGTGACATATTCCCACATACTCTTATCTGGCCCCTGCTTGATGTTCCACAGGGCCTCTGAGTCCTTGTAAGGCTTTTAGGCCCTTATGAAGTGCACCGTAAATAGCTTCTTAAACTCATGAAATGAATTAATAATTTTTTATCAGGAGGACATTATACCCGCTGATGGTCAAATCTTAATGTGGTATAAAACAGTCAACACTTCAATGTGTTAGAGACATTGAAGGAATATAGCCAACTCAAAGTATGAAATGTTGTCGACCGGATTGCTCCAACCCTTGTAGGGTTCCAAGGATGGAACCTTGAAATTCTCTAGGGGATTAACATCGATGATATATTGGGAGAATGTATTCTTCGATCAGTGGTAGACTTCCATTTGTCCCCTTTGCAGTCTGGTTCTTGGCATGGAACCAACATTGACTTGATACAGAATTCTTCAACTTGTTCGGCCCTCTGAGCCGTCAGGTGGCCTTGGGGTTCAAATGCCAAAGGGTTCTGTTCTAGAGGATCTTGTGTCATTCCCTCAAATATAGTGTGGGTTAGTTCTACCATTTGTCTTGTTATTCGGTCTTGAAGTCCTTGAATTTGTTGTTGTACAAATTATCAGGCAGACTCTGTGTTTGAAGTATCTCCCATGTCAATTCCTTCTCCATGATACGCTCCTCTTCTTGTTGACGGCATGACTCCACGCTCACCATAGCATTTAGGATGTTAAATCCAAAAATATCATGTGGATCTCACCCAAGGAACATAATGTTGGATGGATGAGAGGAAAAGAGAGAGAAAAAGAAGAAAATTTCACGATAACACAAGTTTTTTGGAATGTATTCAGTAGTCTTTTCTTGAAGAAATGACTCCTCTATTTATAGATTATAGGAGGTGTCTCTTAAGTTACATATTTGCCTTATTTTAATAGAAATATTATAAGTAATTAATGTATTATTACACTTTTACATATTTGCAACTGACTCTTGATCCTTTGATATTTGTAACAGTTGTTGGCACCATTTTATATCCATAACTATTTGAAGTGGCGTATTAATGATATGCTAATATTAGCATTCAGTCATATGATAATCGTTGGGTTGGTTGTAAGACCTTTGGTCGACGAAAATCTCTTTGATTGGTTGGAAGGTCTTCGGTCGGCCTTCTTAAGAAAACCCCCTATAGAGACCTTTTTATCACTAGGGTGAACTTAGACCATCAGGCAGAGGGTGTGCCACCGTAATCTGATGGGTAGTTCTCCTTCGGACAAGAGGTCGTCATAGAGTATATATAATAACCATTGACGAATCTCTTTTTATGTCAAAATTTTGAAATTTCTGACGCTAAAATGATTTTGGGATCAAGAAAATGTCGATTAGATTTTGTTCAATATTGAAATGAGCAAAATATATCGACATAAAAAGAGATGAGTGATCCTAAAACATCATTGTAAGAACATTTTATTTATCAACCAAAGATGGGACTTGGGTAGAACAACATGTAGATAAACAATGACAACCTTGTTAAGAATCTCAGATCAGTTGATAGAGTTTATTATATATGGATGTCTCTCGGATTATGTGCATAGTATTCCTTCGTTTGACTGCACTTTTCATCGGTCGGCCAATGATTTCGACCAAATGAATCGACGCTTGACGCCTTTGTCTTTTGATCATCTCAATGCGGGCCTTTGATATCCACTTAGTGAGATCCATTGAATTTTCTCGAGATTGTTGTATTCATATTTTTGATGTATAACTTTTGTTGTTTATTTTTACAAAAATATACGTACATAACATCCAATTCTTATGAATTTACCTCTCACCCAAACTCTCATTTTTATAAAATGAGAGTTTGGGTGCGAGATATGTAAAACCATAAGAATTGGATGTTCTGTGGATGTAAATCCCCCTTATTTTTATTGAGAAATATATTGAAAGCTCCATGGGGACAAATTTGGTTCCATCAGTATTTGTAGATTCCTTATTGAAGATGAACGGGTTTGAATTCAAATCATAGTTGCAATTTAACTTGAAGCTTGATTCAAACTAATGTTTGTACTAGGCTAAAATATGGCTTAATTTGATTTTAAAATTTTTCTTCTCACATCACCATGCTTCCACAAATGAACTTCTCTTCTTCTCACATGCCACCTCTTATGGATCGAGCAAATATTGCGTGGTCTATAGGGGTGTAAACGAGCCGAACCCGAGCGACCCATGCTCAGCTCGTGTTCGGCTCGTTTATATTTCGAGCTCAAAATATGTGTTCGTGTTCGGCTCGTTTGCTTAACGAGCCTAACACGAGCTGTTCACGAACAAAAAGTCCTTTTAACAACCCTAATCACGTAGTCATAAGACGATAAGGATTTGAACAGGATTTAAAAATTAGTATTTATATTAAAACATCATTTGAATCTAATTTAAGAATTTTTATTCTATTTTTTTAATTAATATTTTAATTGATTATAATTCTTTGTAGCCTTGTAGTCAATTAAATTTTTTTTAAAATACAACTTTTATATATAAACTTGATGAGTAGTATTTCGAGTCAAAACGAGCCGAACACGAACGAACAAATTTTTGTTCGTGTTCGGCTCGTTAACTTATCGAACAAAATTAACGAGCTAAACACAAGTTTCTTAACGAGTCGAACACGAGCTGTTCGCAAACAACGAGCCGTTTTGCCAGCCCTAATGGTGTAGATGCCGGTCCAGATGATCCTTCTTGTAATACACTGCAGTGTGGCCGCATTCAGACAGTCACGTAGTTTTTTATCTCATCGATAACATCAATCACGGATGATCTCACAAGTAAACTTCATTTATTCAAATTAATTCAAATTCTTTACATAATTAGAGAATATTAAAAAAAAAAAAAAGGAAATTTCATATGAAAGGAATCGTTTGTTTAGGGAAATTCGGTTCGTTCACATAACTCTGAATATAATAAAAAAAACAATAATTTTCTAATTGCCATATAAATCAGAGGGGATGCCACGTGGAAAAATGTGGGCCCCAAGCTAATTATAGTAGTCGCTCTCCTCGAGCAGATGAAAAATCCCATCCTTATTCTGTCGAATTCTTCCCCATCACAATTCACCGCACCGGAGTTCACGTGCACTTAAAGCTCTTAACAGAATTCGCGGATAATTTCGCTCTACAAGGCGTCGGAATTCTAAGAGAAGCGAGACTGAAGAGATGAGAGGCTGGCAACTTTTGATTTCTATGGTGCTCTGTGCTTTAATGGCGGCGGATTGCATAGGCGTGAAGGCACGCCCAGTAGAGGATTTGGTGGTGGATCTTCCAGGACAGCCCCAGGTTGCTTTCAGGCAGTTTGCAGGTTATGTCGATGTGGACGATAAGACTGGAAAGAGTCTCTTCTACTACTTCGCTGAGGCCGAAAGAGAAGCCGGCAAGAAACCTCTCACTCTTTGGCTCAATGGAGGTATCTATGTTTTCTACCCTTTTTTTTGTGGTTATTGTCCTGATCGGTTTTGGTTTGGTTGAAGATAGCGGAAACCCTAGCCGTAGCAAAATTGCAGGAAGTTTGAAAAAAAAAATTAGGGTTTGCGATAATGATATGATTCGGTTTTAAAATGACGGATTTGCGGATTTGAAGAGCTTGGTAATGGCTACTGTTTTATTCTTTTGGAAGAAAGTGCATGTGCTTCGAACAGCTCTGCAGAGAAAAAGCATGTGATTTGGAATCTCGAATCGGGCTTTTTGGAATCAAGCTTTTTTTCAAAACTCATTTCTATATTTTGATTTTATGATACGAGTGCGTTTCACCTTTTTTTTTTTAATAAAGTGTTGAAACTTTTTACCAAAACCTTAATTTTAAATTTTATTTTATCAAATTTTTGCCTGACCCTCAAATGTTTAATATATATATATATATATCTGTGTGTGTGCGCGCGCGCACCTGGCTCATTGGTTGCGACTTTGCCTTTGATGTATGTCCCTCGGGTCGAAGGTTCGATCCCTGCGTAGGAATGAATTGCATATCTGTCTGGAAGGGGAGTCTGCCCCTCTATCAGACTTTGAGTTGATCAGCGATCAAACTTATCAAGAAACAAATAAAGATAGAAGGCTAAAGCTACACTTCAAAAAAAACCCGAGGACCACTTCATCTTCTCATATAAAATTATATTGCACGCACTTATCATCTTCGGGTTTTTTTTTTGAAGTGTAGCTTTAACCTTTTATTTTTATTTGTTTCTTGATAAGCATTGCTAAGCAACTATAATTAAGTATTGTTATTATAGCATTCCACTTTTAATATTCCTTTGTCAACTTTTTTATTGGCAATCTATATTCCATTTACTGATGTTTATTCATATATATAAATAAGGTTCTGAAAGGAGATGGTATTTTCATTACATTTTGATGGAATCTGCTTTTTGGGTTCCTTATTAAGTACAAGATTCTAAAATAATATATATATATATCTATTATAATTCATAAATAGAAGAGCACTATGGTTTCGTAGGTGTATTTCTAATTCCTTAATTATAGAACACCACCTTCTTGCGTGTACGTCTCAGAAGCATCTTTCTTAAATTTTCTAGCAATCAATTATAATCCATTTATTTATGTATTCATTGTTTTGGAAAAAACGTTAGTTTAGCATAAATATTACTATATAATATTTTATTTTTGGATATTTACATGCATACTGCACAATTCCATGCATTTACATGACTTATTCCAGAAGATTGATATTTACATTTGTAACAGTTTGATATCATAAACTTATGAATGGAAATGTGTATTTCACTTTTGAAAAGTTAATCATAGTAGTGTTTGTGTGATGTAATATTAAATTTTTTAGTGTTTGTAAATATGAAAGTTTAGGTGTTAGAAATAAATATATAAGAATTTTATGGTACTGTTGAAACCTTTTAGGATGCTTGGTCCCAAATCATTCATGGACTCATACAATCTAGGCTACATTTGTACATGAAATAGAAGATAATGGAATATATGATGGCTCTGTAAAGAGCTTGAATGAGCCCTTCATGTCGGGGGAAGAAGTAAAAAAAAAAAAATCTCCGAAAGGCGGGAGAGCATCGTTATTTATAGAGCGCGAGCCGATCTGTCCTCCTCGTTGGGTTACAAAAAGTATTTTAAATGATTTTAGTATAGTATGATGTCTGTCTATGCAACATATTGATGGCAAACAATAATGATGTGGATGTTAGAGGCTCATAACTAGTGTTGACATACGGGTAGCCGATAATCCACAATTGGTAGGTCAATACGGATGTGAGATGGTTCATGGCTCCAAGGAGTACTCGACTTGTAATTTCAGTAGGTCAACTCGACAGCTAGTACATGACAGATGAGTTTGATAGTTCAATGTGATAGTTGTTACATGACAAATAAATTTGGAAGGTTAACCCGACATCTAGTACACAACATATAAATTCACCACGTCAACCTAACCGATGAGTTCAGTGAGTCAACCAAATAACTTGTCAACCCGACAACCATGTATTAGAGAGAAAAGGCTTTTTAGGCCCATAAAGCTCGCTAATATCTTTTTCGATCCATAACGGTCATTTATGTGTAAACATCCATGCATGTAAATGTCCTTTTTTTCTAACTAATGGAAGCATGGAATGTATTTATTACATTACAGTCATAACAATCTTGGATAATATTGCTATTAAAACACTTGTTTATACTATTAACTAGTAGCGTTTTTAGTGTCATCAACAATTTATAAAGAATAAGGAAAAGCACTTATTATATTATTGGGAAACAATAGAATCCAAATATGGCCTAATCTTTTTGTGCTCTTGAAAGCCACATTTTCAGTACGTGAAGATCCAATCATGGAGGCTCAAACATGCTTGAATGAGTCTAATTTTGTTAAGGTTCTTGTATGAGTCATTTAATAATTAATATTTATGAGTTTCTTTATTTCTTAGGAGCATCAGCCTGGATTGTATATCTTAAACCGATCAATTTTGCTTTGATTTTTCTATGTTTCAATGTTACTGCAAACTTTTCCTAAATAAAGAGACATGTATAAGGTTATATGTTAAAGAAAAGGTTTAATGTTGAATCCTAATATGTTCTTGGGTATACATACCACTTAGGTTGGTGTTTTTGTATTAGTTCTATGGGCTGAATTGACTAGCAGGTGGGTTGTCGTAATATGTGAGTCCCTATAGTTAGTTGACATGAGTTAGTGCAAGCTGCAAAAGGTTGCATCAGAGCTCCTTACACAACTAGGTTTGACCCCATTCGGTGTTATTTGCTTAGTCATCAGGTTGAACTTGTGTTGTGAGAAATACGAGTGTTTATATATTTAGTTCTCATATTTTCTTATTTCTCCATATGTTTACTAAAAAAAAGAATAAGAAAATCAAGATATTAGGCAATCATTTAATATTCTATTTATGGCCAAAAATTAATGATTGATGTGACCCAAGTTTTCTCTCATAGCCCTAAAAATTTAGGCTTCATTGTTGAGTTAAAGGTTCATATTTCAAGCTTCACATGCACGAGTGTTCACGAGATGGAGATTTTGCATGTGAAATTTAACATCTCCGACAATTATCTCCTAGTTAAGCTATGGACAATATGAAGAAAGAAGAAAAACTCTTCTTTGTCAAAATATTGAGAGTAAAGGAGGACATTCAAGTTGTGGGGCCATTAGTGGAGGCACTTCCATCGGCTATTATTGTAATCTTGAGTGAATTCAAGGCATGAGCGCCCTCTTACTTACAACATATAGTAATGCATTGATGCAAGTGGTTGGTATGATGTTTATGCCTTTAGTTGAATTTGGTGCGGCATAAACTTCGAAGAAAAAAAAATACAATTATGCTAGCGTTAAATGAGGTTTTTGGTGACCTAAATATCAAGTGGACCAAGTTGTCATTCTAGTCGTATTTATGGAAGGAAGAAGTTGACGAGTCTCAGGTCGTTGCACCTTCAAAGGTGGAGCTTTCTCTTATTTCTNATTTTCTTATTTCTCCGTATGTTTACTAAAAAAAAAGAATAAGAAAATCAAGATATTAGGCAATCGTTTAATATTCTATTTATGACCAACAATTAATGATTGATGTGACCCAGGTTTCCTCTCATAACCCTGAAAATTTAGGCTTCACTGTTGAGTTGAAGGTTCATATTTCAAGCTTCACATGCACGAGTGTTCACGAGATGGAGATTCTGCATGTGAAATTTAACATCTGCGATAATTATCTCCTAGTTAAGCTATGGACAATATGAAGAAAGAAGAAAACTCTTCTTTGTCAAAATATTGAGAGTAAAGGAGGACATTCAAGTTGTGGGGCCATTAGTGGAGGCACTTCCATCGACTATTATTGTAATCTTGAGTGAATTCAAGGGCCTGAGCGCCCTCTTACTTACAACATATAGTACTGCATTGCTGCAGGTGGTTGGTATGATGTTTATGCCTTTAGTTGAATTTGCTGCAGCATAAACTTCAAAAAAAAATCTACAATTATGCTAGCGTTAAATGAGATTTTTGGTGACCTAAATATCAAGTGGACCAAGTTGTCATTCCAGTCGTATTTATGGAAGGAAGAAGTTGACGAGTCTCAGGTTGTTGCAAAATCAAAGGTGGAGCCTTCTCATGTTTCTGAGGACCCCGAAAAGGCTATCACCAATGTTACTGAACTGATTGAGATAGACTCCTTGAAAGTTGAAGAGGATGATCAATCCATTGCCCAAATCTTCGTGTTTAATATAGTTTTTATTAAAACTTTGCTTAATAAAAAGTTTTAGTTTAGTGTAAAGTTACAATTTTATCTTTTGAGATCATTGGACTGTAATCACCAATCATCAATGAGAGAGACAGATTTATGTGTGTCGATTTAACACCTGCACTGATGGAAGTGGTCGGTATGTTTATGCACTCATAACTAATCCTTAAACTATTGCATAGTAAGGGCCTTTTTGGGAAGATAAAAGATAAAATAAAAAGAAAAATTAAATCAATGATATTCCAAAAAACACACCATTAAGGATGACATATAGGTAAAGTGCCTAGCAACACACACTCTCTCTCTTATCTCGCTTCCAAATAAGTGGAAATTAGTTTAAAGGAGAATTTTTTGTGCAATTCTCTCACGTACTTGGTGTATGTTCTTCATTTTGTTTTTTGTATCATCTCGCGCACTTGATTTATGTTCTTCATTTTGTCATGACCTCCCCCTCAATTGATATTTGTGGAGAGCGAGATGGGCGACAACTTCGAGCTCTCTACTGCTAATCTGAACTTGTTGCAAATAAAATGAGTTTTTAATGATCGATACCAGTTGTGAGTTCCGAGAAAATCAAACACTGAATGCTTATTCTTCATATTCGCTATGTTGTTTCTAAGTGTAATTCCATTCAGGGTTACACTTTCCCCTGTGCTCGTTTTTGGTTGAGCAAGTATTTTATTGGTCATTATCCTCATGAGGAAGGAGAAGATACCTTGGTCCCTCGACCTCTTCTGGAATTAAGTTCAGGCTGTCAAGGACGGGTTTGGGTTGTTCTCTTATTTCATCGGGACAGTCAGGCTGGAGAGTAAGATTAGATCATGGAATGTCTAGTTTAGCTTTGTTTGGTATTTTAGAATAAATGGCGGATCTCTCTCAAGATGGTCAGTCTCACAACGAAAAGCTCAATATTCCCCCACTTACTAGCGTTGAGATGGGGTATTTCAAAAGATTGGATGATGTGGAGCTCTGACTCAAGAGTTTCATCAATTTTAGGGTTCTCCAAAAGACCCTTGCTTGTATTTTACCCTTTTGGGTCATTTATCTTGGTTAATCATGCGGTGAATTGTTTTCATGGCACACCTTACCATGGTGAGGATGTGAATGCCTTCTTGCACTAGGTGGAAGAGGAAAAAGAGAAAACCAAGGAAAGTGCGCCTCTATAATAACACCCATTTCCTTAATACACTTCTCTAATAATGAGAAATCGAGTTTAGATAACTTTTGAAGAGCTCACCAAAACATTGAATCGCAAGGAGTGAGTGAAGAGGAGGAAGCAAAGTCCACGTCGGCGTCTCCAGTTGCAGAAACATGAGCACCACTAAAGGAAAAGTTTCTGCTTCATAGGCCGATGAGACCGAATTAGTCGGCATAATGGCTCTCGAGCTAAGGACCATTGCCTGAGAATGTCAGTCGCAAGGCTAGTGATATGGAGTCTCCCATTGCAGAGGTGGTACCTACCTCCTCAGGGCGCCCCAACCTCACACCATAGAAGGCCCCTTCAAGATCTGTGAGAATGAATGCTGAGGAGCTCAGCCGCCTCGAACCACTGCTATTGCCCCTCAATTAGTGGTTCAAGCGAGGGGAAGGAAGTAGTGTTGGAGCCTCCTTCCAAGAGAATTAAGACAGGAGAGGTTCCCTTACCTCCTGCCGAGCAATCCCCAATGGTCATTAAGGTGCTCCTTACTACGTCACTCGACACTCAAAAAAGTTAAAGTTCAACAAGGACTAGAGTTCTGTCTAGGTGTACATAAATATGAATTAGAGGGTTTCTTCTGAGACACTGCCTTTGTTGGTTCTAGAGCTCGGTACATGCTCTAATCATGGTCCTTACTGAAGGAGGTGAAGAAGATCCCGGGTGAGGCTATTCTACGTGAGGTGTTGCAGGTAAGTGTGACTGCTTGGCAACTCAACTACCTGATGGGTGTGACTTATGGGCGAGTTTCCAGGCAAGTTACGAAGCTGAATTCAACATATGCCTCCCTCTCTGAAGGGAATGTCATTCTCTTAATGATGAAGATCAACACTGTGGCTAAGAACAACATACCAGTGTCTACAATTTGTAAGTTAAGAAGATCTTTGCAAGAGTGACTCCAACTTGTCAACGACTTGCAATATTTCTGAGGGGCGGCTAAGGGAGCTCAAGACCGCCCAACACTGAATTGTTGAACTCAAAGAAGAACTCCACTTATTTAAATAAAAGATGAAAGACATGAAGACAATATGTGAATTTTTCGAGGGAGTTACCGTGTGAGCCAATATGAAGAGGCTCTAGGTACGAAGTTTGTCAGCAGAAGCCAGTTCGACATTTGAGACTTTAGTTAAACACATGGTTTTTCCTGTTGAATTTCAAGACAAGGTGAAGTTCACAACATTTGCTCAAATGTTAAGTTCCGTTGAGGATGAAAACAACGGTGAGTGGAGCACTACTAACGAATGAACTTTTATTTTATATTTTTTGACTTTTTGCAAAATATATTATTCCATTGTAATCAAGGAGCCTTTATAAATGAAAAAAAAATAAAACTTACAATTTGTATATGTTGAGTTTTTTATCCATATGTTTGCATAATTCTTTTGATAATCCATTTTCTCGTCGTACATGGGCTTGTTGCCATTAGGTAGCACTTCGTCCCCTCAGCTATCAACTTAGGGGGGGATTGTACCCTTGTAGGGGCAGCCACCATAATTAGTTGAGTCAGGTGGGTGCTCATGCCGGAAATTTGGTTGCAGAGGGAATGAATTAATTCTGCCATTTGAATTGATGAAAATTTAGCATTTGGGCGAAATGTTCATTTTTTCTGGTGAGTGAGTATTCATTTGGCGAGTTTGTCTATTTTTGTCACGCAAACTTTTCAAAAAAATTCCAAGTTATTCCTTCATTTTCAAAAGAGGCATGGGCAGACATCATGCAATAAACATGGCTTTTTATTGTAAGATGTCTCCTCATTCCTTGATTTGCTCTTTCCTTAGTAAACTAAGGTATGTGACTTGCTGCTAAGCGATGATTGTCTTGCCTAGGAGCTTTTAACTCTCTTTTAGGGAATCATCATGGGGGCACCTGGGCTGCACCTACAAGTAGTCTCGCTCCTTTTCAGTTAGCCTTCATGCCGAGGTGACCCAGAACAGGCCATTCACCCTTACCCATACTAAAATGGGCGTGTGATTTGGAGTTAGCCATTCCTCAAATCCCATCGCACATTTTGTGAGGGAATATTGAAATTCTTATTTTTTAGTTCCCCGAATTATTCCATTTTAACAAAAAAAAATAAAAATAAATAAATGCATATTCCGTTACTTTAAAAAACAATACAAAATATAGAATTTATGAACAGAAAAACTTCAGGTTGTCACCTCTCAAAGCCTGGGGAACTCGTGGCCATAAAGAGTTTATAGCTGGTAGGCCGCTTTGCCGATCCACTCCTACATGAACCTTCTCATATTGACTCGAGTTTTGAATGGTTCCATGACATTTACACGAACTTATTTCCAGCATAAGAATTTCCTTCTTTTGATTATTGACTCACTAAATGAGACAGATATACTTTAAAACAGCACAAAACCAAAAGAAAAATATTGCACCGTATATGGAATCAGTGAGTGCTTAGTTATGTTTCATATCTCTTCCCATTGTGAGCGGGAATATTTTCTCCAATCTCTCTTTTCATGCAAGCAAGACTACATTAGTTCTATAAAAACCTTTATTAAACTGCTCTGGCCTTTCTGTTTTTATTTTCTATTTTTTACTTCAGGTAATTAGTTTATTTATTTTGGAAAACTCAATGGCAGGGCCTGGGTGCTCTTCAGTTGGAGGTGGTGCTTTCACTGAATTGGGCCCGTTCTTCCCAAGAGGGGATGGTAGGGGTCTCCGGATAAACAAGCATTCATGGAATAAAGGTTGTCTCATCTAATAACTGAATTACAAAGTTGATTTTTTTGTATTTCACTAAGTGAAGTTCGTTTGCTTATGTATCAATTATCAAAAAACTTGATTCCTGCAAGCTTTCTTTTTTTCATATTTACAGAATCAAATCTGCTATTTGTTGAATCTCCTGCTGGAGTTGGATGGTCTTATTCAAACAGAACTTCTGATTACACAACCGGAGATGCATCTACAGGTAATATTTGCTTGTAACATTTTTATACAGAAATAATAAATGGCTAAAAATTTTGTATATGTTGTGACTTAGCATAGTTTGAGTTGACTGCTTAAATGATTTGATCAATGAAGCAAATGACATGCATATATTCTTGATGCGATGGTTCGAGAAGTTTCCCGAGTTCAAAACTCGAGACTTGTTTCTTACAGGAGAAAGTTATGCAGGTTAATCACCTTTCTTTTTCCTTCCAATATTTTATTGGCAAAAATTTTTTCTGATAAAAAAAATAATTTTTTACAGGGCACTACATACCACAACTCGCTCTTGTTCTCTTGAACCATAACAAACATCCAAATAATTTCAAGTTCAACATTAAAGGAGTTTTTGTAAGAAGCAGCTTAACATATATACATNTTAGATCAGTCTTTATTGAGTTGAACTTACTTTACTATGATTTTTCAGTATCTTAAACTTTCTTGTACATCATCAAATACCCAAATTCTAATATTATGAATGGATAACTACATCGAGNCCAGACATTGTAGAGCAGGAACTGAGGCTGAAAAAATATGTATGTTGACTCACCTTGGAGCATTTACGTACATACCACACAATTCCTATGTATTTACATATCTAACACCTAAACTTTTTTTTCTTTACATCTACACCACCCAAAATTTTCATATCCCATCAGAAGTACCCACTATTTTGACTTTTTAAAGGTGAAATTCACCTTTGCATGCAGAAGATGGCATATATGCAAAAATTGAGGTTTAGATGTTAGATATGTAAATACATAAGAATTGAGCGTTACATATGTAAATCTTCCAATATTTTAATCTAGTTACTTGTATGATTGTTTTATCAAGTGCTCTAGAATGGCAGGTTACTAAGATGAGTGTCGGGGTTGATGTATGCATGACTAGTGAAAGGCACTTTTATTTCAATCTACCAGAAGTTCAACACGCCCTTCATGCCAACAGAACCAGTTTGTCTTATAGCTGGAGCATGTGCAGTGGGTGAGTATTATAAGGTATTTGTTAACAAAATTGTATGCGGATTTTCATATGATTTATGTATTGTGTCTTTATGAGTCCAATTCTCTGTGAATGAGCGCTATTTGTTCGTCTTTAATATGCGAGCTGCTTGCTTCCATCTTTTATTTTTTTGAGCTTCTTTCTGTCTTTGTAAAAGGGAAAAGTAATTTCAACTAAATATGCATTTATAAATTGTTTTGTGTCTGTGCATCATATAGTTTATTGTATGAATATAATTTGGCTTGACACACAGGTTCCTAAATTACAATGAAGGTGATGAAAACATCAATATAATTCCCATCCTTAAAAGAATACTTAGAAAACGTATACCAGTTTGGGTTTTCAGGTTAGTATTCAAGTTATAATTTCGATTTTATTTTAACTTGATGTTTTTTAAGAGAAGCTAAGATAATCGCAATCTGCAGTGGTGATCAAGACTCTGTGGTGCCGNCTGCAGTGGTGATCAAGACTCCGTGGTGCCACTCATTGGCTCTAGGACACTTGTTCGAGAGCTAGCACATGAAATGCAACTTGGTGTGACATTGCCTTACACTGCCTGGTTCCAGAAAGGCCAGGTGGTTCTTTCCTCCAAAATATTTTAAGACTATAGATTGCTCGCACTTATTTATTTATATTTGGGATACTGACATATATAGCACTTGAAATCTTGCTCTTTACAAAACTAACACCCAAGTGATTGTTTTAAACTACCCAACGTTAATCAAATATTTGAACTTGAAATAGACCAAGCTTTATATCATACCCGAAATTATTTGACAACTTTCTTGTATCATTTTAGATCAGTCTTTATTGAGTTGAACTTACTTTACTATGATTTTTCAGTATCTTAAACTTTCTTGTACATCACCAAATAGCCAAATTGTAATATTATGAATGGATAACTACATCGAGCTGCATTCTATAATAACACTCTTCAAAATTTAGAGGATTTGAACAAGCTTTATATAAGCTACTATATGAACCATTGACATAAAGCAAACAATTAAATAACAAACGAAAAATATGAGGATGTTATAGAGCAATTTGTCAAACAACCGAAAAACACATTTAAAAGGATAGCATACTACTATTTGGTATAGTTCTTTTGTACTTTAAATATTTAAACATTTTGTTCTTCCTAGTTGAGTTAATCAATGTAATTGAACACTAGCTAGGTTGACAAACAACTCTATTTCCATCCATTTTCTTTTCTAATTTATAAATTTGATGCATAAACCTTGGAACTGAAGGAATTTTATTTTATTATTATTTTTTTCTCATCTTACTTAATACAATTGTTTTTCTCGCTAATAATTTCCTGTTACCCTTCATTCATCTCAATAGGTTGGGGGATGGGTGACCGAGTATGGACACATCCTAACGTTTGCGACAGTTCGCGGAGCTGCTCATATGGTGCCTTACTCGCAGCCAAAGAGAGCTCTTCTCCTCTTCAAATCATTCGTAAATGGTCAAAGATTACCAATTACAGCTGATCCTCCCATTAATGATGAAGATAGCAGCTGAAGATGCATTCATGAAAGGAACTATAGGATTCAGAATGTTACACTTTCCTTTTTTTTTTTTTACTATCATTGAAGTGAAAAAATGGGTTGAATGTTACAATTTCTCATTCATGCTCTTCTCCTTTATTCACTTCAAATAGAATTACAATTCCTACTACATCAGCTGTTCTTTTAGTTATTGATAATGTGGAAATTGATGTGAAAAATGGATATCTAGATCGACTCAAGATGCATCCGAGAGATCCCGAGTTTAAAGCCTTGCATATACGGTGTGCGTGTGAGAAATAATAATTTACTTTGGGAAAACCACATCAATAGAACATCTTTTAAGGTAAAAGAGAAACAAGTTCAATACACGNTACCAATTACAGCTGATCCTCCCATTAATGATGAAGATAGCAGCTGAAGATGCATTCATGAAAGGAAGTATAGGATTAAGAATGTTACACTTTTTTTTTTACTAGCATTGACGTGAAAAAATGGGTTGAATGTTACAATTTCTCATTCATTTACAATTCCTACTACATCAGCTGTTCTTTTAGCTATTGATAATGTGGAAATTAATGTGGAAAATGAATATCTAGATCAACTCAAGATGCATACGAGAGATCCCGAGTTTAAAGCCTTGCATATACGGTGTACGTGTGTGTGCGTGTGAGAAATAATAATTTACTTTGGGAAAACCACATCAATAGAACATCTTTTAAGGTAAAAGAGAAACAAGATCAATACACAAGAATTCTAAGCATGCCGATAAGATTATATACTACAAAATTATCACATAAAATTATAAATTACGATGATTAAAAGCAGTATGCTTAATTTTCATTTCAGGCTAACCATCTATATGATTTCATGAACATAGAGTCCAACTTGTGAAAAAAAAAAAAACTCAATATTTTAATCATTATCATCATTAGTCAGATAGCTACTGTGATGGATAAAATTAGTGAAAGTCGTCTTAGATGGTTTGGTCACATTAAGCATCGACCATCTCATAATCCGTTTAAGAGAGTAGATGTTTTAGTTTCGACTTATGTTAAGAAAGACAGAGATAAACCTAGGAAGACTTGGGCTTATTGTATATAAAATGATCTTAATTTATTAGAACTAAATGAAAAATATGACACTAAATAGGATGCAGTCGAGAAAAAGGATTCATGTCGCCGACCCCGTGTAATGGGATTAAGGCTTTGTTGCTGTTGTTGTATAAGTCAAATATCCCTAAATATTCGAGGCCCAATTTTATGACTCCTCATTTTCAATTCATTTATGCTAAATATTAGCAGTTTTTCTTTTCTTTTGCTTTGGTGGATTTGATAACTTTATTTCAGTCGATTCAATAAAATATAAGATGAAGCAACTGAAGGCTAATCCTCTCCTATGGACACGTTTTTAGGTTGCATGCCTGAGTACAAAATCATATAGATTCCGGATACTAATGATAGCTTTTTCTGCAATCATAGTGGCCTAATAAAAGAGAAGCAAATAATAGTTTATCTGGAAAGGCATAGTTCTCAATCCAAGATATAACAAATTAATTTAAACATAGCTATGTTGTCCTTTAAATTAGTAGTTGAATGTATGTATTTTTATGAAAAAAATTTATTAAACCATATTTCTTTTATTTCATAAGAATTTATAGGTTCAAATTTTAAATTAAAAAAAAAACAACAATTCATTTACAAATCAAAATATAATCATATATCAATAAAATTAATCATATAAAAAAAAGTGAGTCATACCACACAATTCTTATATATTTATAAATCAAACATTTAAAGTTTCTTATTTTTATTTATAACATTCAACTTTAACCTCACATGAAATACACATTTTCAAATGTAGGTTTATGACACACCAGTGTTATAAGTGCAAATATCAAACTTTAGGTGTTATATAAATACATAAAAATTGCGGGGTATGTATGCAAATTTCTCAAAAAAGAAATATTTGAAACAGTAGAGGCTGTTTGGTGAAGCTTTCAAGTGGGATTTATACCGGATTAACAATAAATCCAGTCCAAAATAAAATTCTCCCACAAATCTAACTCCACTTAAATTTGAGTTAAATCCTACTTGCAACCAAATATTCCGTCCGGACGGCTAACAACCGGGTAACACATCACCATGCACTTTATCGGCGAACGACACACTCGTACACCGCACGTCCGGACAGCGAACAACCATGCGTCCCGTCGCCATAGACATCCGGGACCGACGGAACCACGTCGCCACACATCTCATCGGTAGGCGATGTGACCGTCGGTAGTTATCCAGACNCTTTATATCTTACCCGAAATTATTTGACAACTTTCTTGTATCATTTTAGATCAGTCTTTATTGAGTTGAACTCACTTTACTATGATTTTTCAGTGTCTTAAACTTTCTTGTACATCACCAAATACCCAAATTCTAATATTATGAATGGATAACTACATCGAACTGCATTCTANTATATATATATATATATATATATATATATGAATGAAAAAACATATTTCACTTTTTAAAAAAAAAATGGCGATATTTTTTATGCAAAAAGAAAGATTTATGCAAACACAAAAGAATTGGGTGGACTGTATGCAATTCTTTATATTTTAAAATATAAACTTAATATGTTTCTACATATCTTAAATTTATGAATAATTTTTTCCCAGAGAAAACAATTTAAATATTTATTAAAACAAATTAATTTAAACATTTTCAAATGTAGGTTTATGACACACCAATGTTATAAGTGCAAATATCAAACTTTGTGTCATATAAATACATAAAAATTGCGGGGTATGTATGCAAATTTCTCAAAAAAAGAAATATTTGAAACATTAGGGGCTGTTTGGTGAAGCTTTCAAGTGGGATTTATACCGGATTAACAATAAATCCAGTCCAAAATAAAATTCTCCTACAAATCTAACTCCACTTAAATCTGAGTTAAATCCTACTCGCAACCAAATATTCCGTCCGGACGACTAACAACCGGGTGCCACATCGCCATACAACTCATCGGCGGACGACACGTCACGTCCGGACAGCTAGCAACCATGCGCCACGTCGCCATACTCCTCATCGGCAGGCGACGTGACCGTCGATGGTTGTCCGGACATCCGGGACCGACGGAGCCACGTCGCCACACACCTCATCGGTGGGCGACGTGGCCGTCGGTAGTTATCCAGACGTCCGGACGGAATTTGTTTTCCCCTAAGAGTGCTTTTGTTAGAGTTAATACCAGACAGAACAGTTTTTTTTCCGCAAAGAGTGCTTTTGTTAGAGTCAAATGTCTAGGAATGTAACTAACCTAATAAGCCCCTTAGCTCCTGCAACATCCACTTGGAAGATGGGGAAGAAACATCTCCTTGGTAGAAACAAAGCCTTTCACCATTCACTTCAATCCAACTGCATCCTGGTGTCTTAACCGCCACCAAATCCCTCATCTTCCTTCTCATCTCAGCCACACCATCCCAATTCCCAGCCCTCTCATAGATGCTGCAGAGCGCCACACAGTTGCTCGGATTCCCCGGCTCCAATTCAAACAACTTTCTTGCTGCAATCTCCCCAACCTCAACATTCTGGTGCACCGCACACGCACCAAGTAACGCCCCCCAAATGCTTCCCGCCGGTTCCATCTCCATCCTCCCAATAAATTCAAGCGCCTCCACAAATCTCCCGTGGCGACCGAGAAGGTCCACCATGCAAGCATAGTGCTCGACGCTCGGCTGCAAACCGTACACTCTGTTTATTGAAACGAATGCTGCACGCCCTTCATCGATGAGACCAGAATGACTGCAGCTCGACAACACCGAAGTGAATAGAACGGAATTGGGCTCCAATCCTTCTCTTCTCATCTCCTCGTAGAGCCTCAGAGCCTCCTTTCCTCGACCGTGCATGCCGTAACCTGATATCAAGATCGACCAGGTTACGAGATTTCTGACTCGCATTCGCGAAAAGAGGTGGAAGGAAGCATCCAAGAATCCGCATTTGGAATACATATCGATCAATGAATTGCTAAGTACCGCATCAGATTCCAATACCAAACACCTGATTGCTCTGCCATGAACCTCCTTCCCTTTCCTCAAATCTCCACTCTGGCTGCAGGCACTGAGCACGCTCGGGAGCGCCATCCAATCCGCATCACCTGCTTCGAACTGAGACTTCTGGAATAAATTGAACGCCTCAGCGAGCAATCCGGCTTTTGTAAATCCGGTAACCATGGCATTCCAAACAACTCCATCTTTCTCGGGCATTTCTTCGAACATCTTTCGGGCATCGACCAACCACCCGCATTTCAAATACATGTCGACAATACAACCGCTGACGATAAGGTGGACGTTGAGAGCCATTTCGACGGCAAGCGCATGGAGTGCGGCCCCTGTGCGGCCATGGTCGAGACCAGCGGAGGCTTTGAGAAGGGAAGGTAAAGTGAAGTGATCAGGACGGAGACCAGAGGCAAGTAAGGGGTGGAGGAGAGCGAGGGAATGGTGGAAGAGAGAGGATTGAGCGTAGGAAGAGAGGAGGATGTTCCAGGAGTGAAGAGGGCGATGAGGCATACGGTCGAACACTTGGCGGGCGATGAGGAGGCGGCCGCAGCGCGCGTACATGAGGAGGAGGTCGGTCTCGAGGGTGGAGTGAGGGATGAGGCCGGAGACGAGGGCATGTCGATGGGCTTGCTTCCCTGATCCTAGAACAGAAGCAGCGGCGCATTTCCGTAATATAGAGGAGAGTTGCGCCGCGGTGGTGTTGGGATGCACCATTCGATTATTATTTATATATCTAACCTCCTCAACATAGATATGTAAATACATAAGAATTATGTGGTATGCATGTATATTTCCCTAATATAAATTATAAGAATGTGATGGAAAAGAAGGAGAAGCTAATAAAAATAAGGCTCCACAAAGCATCCAAGAATTCAAAAAGTTGCCCCAAATGGGTGCATTTATATACATACCACCTAATTCTTATGTTTTTGCATATATATGTAAGACCTAAAATTTGATTTTTTTATTTGTATCATCCAAAATTTTCATCACATAAATATATCACTATTTTAACTTTTAGAAGTTGAAATACACCTTTTATACATTGGAAAGATTTTTTATGTGTAAAAAGTAAATTTTAGACGCTAGACATGTAAATATATTTGAGAAATAAGAATCGAGTGATATGCATGTAAAACTCCTTCAATATAAATACATACCGTGAGAATAAAGACAAGTATTGTCATCAAGTAAGAACAAATACTCGCAATAGTACAAATAATTTTGAAGAAGGCGTTCAATGATGTTAAATTGAAACAGATGAATAAGCTTCTTGATTAAAAATCAAGCATACATTATAGCTTACAACTTGACAAAGATATAAAATATAGTAAAAAACAGACAAAAATTTGAAAAGAATTATATAAAACAACTATATTTAAACAAGGAATGATGAGACAAAATAGAGTAGTGCAGTCAAGAAGAGAAAGTACATCTTTACAAGTACTTTTATTTATTATTTTAATTTTTTATTTGGGAAAGAGGAGGGTCACACCTAGCTTTGTTTATATTAAAAAAAGAGATAGTCATAGACGTAGTACAACACAACTTAAAATAATAAAAAACAATGCAAGAAGCAATAACTTAGAAACAACAACAAACCCTAGATAATATAACATAAAATACAAAATAGATAAGCGTTAATCATACAAAAACTCTAGACTTCAGCAAAATAATCTCAAAACAACTTCTAAGGAGACTATTAGTCAGGAACATCTTAAAAAAAAACAATCTCTAATAACGCTCTTTAGTTAACAATATCTCTAAACAACGAACTCAATGAAATACTCTAAGAAAACAAAAGAACATCTTTTTGAATCAACAATCAAATAATCGTAAATCATCAACAATCTAAACAACAACCTTGAAACAAACTCAAAAGATCAAGTAAACAACAATATCTTCTCAAAACTGTAACTATAGAACCTACAAAACTAAACCAAGCAAAATGAGAGCCCAAACAAACTACAACCAAAACTAAAAAGAAATCTAAAAGATAGTAGAAAAGATTAAGAGAACCAAAATTAAAAAAACCTAAAACAATCACAGAACAAAAAATATAAACAATCTGATGCAATACAAAGAGCAAAAAAAAAATCTCTAATATACACCAGAAAAAGATTTGAAACTTGAGAGAACCAGCAAGAGAAGCAACCTCAAACATTAACAAACCCACCCAATCAAAACAAAATGGAAATAAAAATAAAATAAGAACACAACTAAACTCAGATCTAAAACCAAGAGACTCCATCAAAATTCAAAGAAAATAAAATCCTCTAAAACAATAATCTCAAGCAAGCAAATATGTGAGACAACTAAAAGAACTACACATATCTTACAACAAAGTATTCATCATCTAATTCTCAACAAACAATCTAACCTCTCTCTGTTAAGAGGTTTTGAAATTCATTTGTGAAACTTATAACCCACAAAAGATCTAACTTTCACCAACAAAGTAATAAGTAGATAAGAACATTTTGTAACGTTGTATCAAATGATATATTTAGTACATGTTATAAGATAGGTTTTTTTTTTCTTTCATAGAGACAGTACTTCAAACTATTATCATAGTATCCTTCAGTATATTTCTAACTAATATGCTACGCATTCAAACACAAAAATAATGCTTAAGTGGGTTGAAAAAAGGAAAACTCGTTGATTCATGCCAATGAAAAAAAAAAAATTCAAAGTGAGTGTCGCTGTAATAGGTGGTGCCATAAGTAGAAATCAGGGGTGACCATAGATTGAAGTAAGTGGTTGTGGTAATGGGCAGATAATCATGGTGACTAGCAATAAGAACTAATAATGACAATGTATTTAATCTACAATGTATTTCAAAATCATCCAAAATTTATAAACTTGGAATATATCAATTTTGAGCAACATGTTAAACTTTAAATTAACAAAAAATTTACAATGCATTTCATTTTTGTTGAACAAAATGCCAAAATTTCAAAAATCTTGTATTTTATTTGTTTTACTCAATTCACCTTGACAATCAACCAAATAATCAGATTTATTTTTAGCGAAAAATTAAATTTTTTTTGTCAAATGCATTAATGCATTGGACTTTGCTGCCTTAACTTCAATATACATTAAAGTTTGTTTTATTAAAAATTTAGGTTTATAATGTTAATTTAACTTTGTAATTAATGACTCATTGCATTAATTGGCAAAACCTAATTAAAAAAATTAGAGTCAGAGTATTCTTTAAAAAATAATAAAAATAAATTTCAAATTATTTATTTTGAGATTTAATGTACTATATAAATAATTAATTAACAAATATAACATAATTATTTTTGTTACACTAAGTTCAAAAGGATGCAAACTAATAATGTAGGACATTGCGAAATGAAAGGAACCTATTTTATACTGGAAAGATAAAAAATCATATAATTTTATTTTAATTGCTAAAAACCCTTAAAACAATTCAATAAGGAAGTAGGTCACCATCAGAAAAAATAAAATTGAAGGCAAAAATTGTAAAAATAAACTATTCAAACCCAAAAGAAATGTAATAGCTGGTACATAAATTAAAAATAACAAAAATAGATCTAATGTTGAATAAACTATTATAGCGACAACCTACCAAACATTTCAGTAAAATATCTCTAAGCAAATATTAAGATGTGAGTTTAATAAATCAAACTCAATATATAATCATTAATTTTTTAGAAGAAAAATAGCAAGATATTTGGATATATAAAATAAACAAAATATGAATTAATATATTAATATATACTATCAAAAAGTGACTAAGAGTGTCAAATTTCAATGATACTATAATACCAAAATAAAAAACTTATATGCAATGAATTAGGGTTGATATAATAAGATCTATGATTAATTACTTCATAAATTAAATCAATGACAATCTATTTTACATATTTCAATACAATCATTTCCAATCTACTTTTATCTCATTATTACATGATTCAACAATCATTTTATTATACATTTACATTTTAATCTATTAGTATTTATTCAGTTTTGTTAGAAACCTTGAAATTAAGAAGATAAAGTCATCATTTGTGGCATAATCAATCTGACTAATTAATATTCAAAAAGTTTCTACCAACTTATATACCACAACAAATTAAATATACAATTTTATAACTTAAAAAAAATTATAAGTAATATAAAAAAATTTATCAGAATTCTAAATATGATTTTTGACTTATATTAATTTTTTCTATAATTAAACAGAAATAATGTTTATGAAAAGTAAATATTACAACAACAAAACATGAATTTGTGCAACAATGAATCAATATAATATATTCATGTGAGATACTACTTCTATCATAAGCTTATAATCTTATAAAAGAGCAACAAAAATAATACTGACAAACCCATAAAAGAATAAGAAACTAGATACAAATAATAAGGGCAATGTCCCTAAATGATGAAGAATATATTTATCCTCTAATAACTATTAGCTTCTTTCCTCAAGATAAACAATGCAAAACACATGGTTTTATGAGATTCAACCAATGATGACAAACAAAATTTTGCTTGCTTGGAGGTTCTACAACTAAAATTCAAATTATGAAAAAGAATAATATACGTGTAATTCATCTGATTTATTAATATCAATATGAGTGCATACAAAAACGGCTATAAATCGAGCATAACTAACTTCTATTACAATACCAATACCCAAATAAAATTCAACTCGTATAATCTAATCATAATAAATACTGAGATCTTAACAAGCCAAAGTATGATACAAAACAATCACTAGTATGTTACATTAATTTGATCATGATCTAGAATAAGAAAAAGAAAGAAGTGCAAGAAGAGGACACATTACATGTATATTCTCTTAATCTTATAGAAAAAAATCTAGTAGATATACAAATGGAAGCAATAAATGTCCGGTGGTGGAGGAAGGAGGAAGGAGTGAAATGAAAGGGAGACTATTGCTCCAAGCCCATATTCTTGTTGGGACTTGCCTAAATTTATTAATCGAAAGATCATTGACAGTACCATTTAACTTTTTTCGTTTTGGTGCGGTGACATTTTAAAAGCACACATGACATGTTTGGATAAACTGTGTTTTGGCAGCTTATGTGTTTTCAAAAACGCTGAAACAGCGTTTTCTCACCAAACTATCTAGGTGCGGTGACAGTTTTCTAGCTGCGGTCTGGCTTTTCTAAAAAAAATAAAAATTTGTAATAGTAACCGTCTCTGACTTATCAGCAGATTATTCAATAAGCTTCAGCTTGGACCACATACTAGACTTACAAACATACCACTCAATTCCTATGTATTTAGAAAAGTAACACTGATATATTTCAC
>JXCR01119659.1:9450-21105 GCA_002079205.1 Phalaenopsis hybrid cultivar | reverse complement strand
CTTATGAGTATATGAATCTTAGGCTATTTTAAATTTAGATAATTCCTATATTATGTAAACACATATAACTCATTCTTTTTAAACAACAAAATCACTTTTTTAGAAGATCCATTTTGTATAAGAAAAGAAAATATTTTTAGTGAGATTATGAGTGACATAAATGAATTAAAACATTTTGTATAATTATGAAGAATAATGAATTAAAATTTTTAATTCATTATGAAGAATAATGTATAGAATAATGTACAAAATCACTTTTTTAGAAGATCCATTTTGTATAAGAAAAGAAAATATTTTTAGTGAGATTATGAGTGACATAAATGAATTAAAACATTTTGTATAATTATGAAGAATAATGAATTAAAATTTTTAATTTTAATCATTCTAAATATAAGTCTTAACTGCACATACCCATGACATTAGGAATGAGGAACGCAAACATTTAGAAGATAACATTAAAAGAACTTTGTTCGTTTGATGCCAACCTACACCGTAAGAAAAATATAACATAAAAATATAGAAGAACTTTGATTTGTCACCATAACTGACAAACTTAAAAATCAAATAAATCACTGCTTGAATATTGAATTTACCGAACAACTAAAAGTAACCAACTCTAAATTCTTACAACTACCCCTTTGGATAGCTAAAGACAATGAATCCTAATGTTAGCCAACATAAATGAAAATCTAGGTCTAACTAAAAAACTTTACCACCTCGTATTATGTAGGTGCTTTATAATGATGTAATCCATAGTTACTGATGAAGACTCCCCAATCTACTTAATGGTAGGATGGTCTACCTTAGCCACTGTAATGGTATCAAGAAATAAATNGTGACCCCTCCTTGGCCGACCAACCACCTTGGTGCCGGAAAATTTAAATCAAAGAACCCCACCTAAGCCAAAGCCCAAACCTAAGCAACTCATGGCATCCATTGGCCAGCCATGGTTACATCTCCTTCCCTCTTTATTTAAACTCACCCTCCACGGANCATTTCAAATCACTCAACACTACCTAAATTGACCATAATTCACAAAAATCACCAAATTCCCAAAATACNCCAACATATTGAACATCCAAAATGAATCTTTATATGGCTCCTATTGGTTTGTTATGGCTTCATAGCTTACTTTCCCATCTTAGCCCAAAATCACCAAATTACTAAAATATCCCTACAACCCTATTTTTTGCCNCCAACATATTGAACATCCAAAATGAATCTTTATATGGCTCCTATTGGTTTGTTATGGCTTCATAGCTTACTTGCCTATCTTAGCCCAAAATTACCAAATTACTAAAATACCCCTACAACCCTATTTTTTGCTAAAAAAATCCCAAAATTGCCCAAAACACTCAAATTTGTCTGAAAGTCATTTCAAATCACTCAACACTACCTAAATTGACCATAATTCACAAAAATCACCAAATTCCCAAAATACCCCCAAAATTATCAAAAATTACCAAAATGCCCCTCATGAGCCAAAATATCCAAAAATTCCAAAATCATCCCAAATATTTCTAATTTCAATTTCAAACCATCACATTGACTCAGTTTGACGAAAAGCCCCAAATTGCCCTTAAAAGCCCAGTTTCCTCAAATTAGCCTCAATCTTGACTCAATTGACCCCAATCTTGTTCAATTTTAATTCCAAATCAAAACTCAATATCCCTAATCCCAATCTAAACAGAACCCAAGCCCAATTTGACCCAATTTCAAGATCAATTTCACCTAAACCCAATTTTAACCCAAATCCCCAAATTGACGTTAAGTCCAAATTCCACCAAATTGGCCCTCCAATTCAATTCAAAATCACTTGAAATTATTTCAAAACTCTTCATGACATCTCCCTATATCGAATTAAATATTGATTGACCCAAACTTGGGCCTAAATTCACCCTTAATTTTAAAAGCCTNGTCCAAATTCCACCAAATTGGCCCTCCAATTCAATTCAAAATCACTTGAAATTATTTCAAAACTCTTCATGATATCTCCCTATATCAAATTAAATATTGATTGACCCAAACTTTGGCCTAAATTCACCCTTAATTTTAAAAGCCCAAGCCCACCACACTTAATTCCAAAAGCCCAAATCCAAAACCCACATGACATGAAATTTCTTCCCATCATCCATTTTATTAAATCAAACCATACTCCTTGAAATTCATCATTTCATCACACCAAATCAAGCCTCATGAAAAGCTCCACAAAAATACCCCATAAATAAATAAAAAAAACCCTTTTCATGCAAATTTAACAGGCCAAAGGGAAGCCATGAAGTCATTCCTAGGCCATAAGTTGGCCATGTAAGCTTTGCCACCTCACCAAGCTATTAATGGTAAGAGGACAAGCCACTTTTAAGCTTTGCTCAAAAAAGTTTTAACCCTTTTAATGACACACTTAAACCTATGCTTAGCCCAACTCCTTTGGATGGAGACCCCTCCACATCATTTTCACTGGCTCACCTGGCCTTGATCAGCCATGGGGAGTCACCCAAGCTATTTCCTTAAGGTTAAACCCAAGCTTAAACCAAACTAGCCCAAAGCACCTTCCATTTCAATTAATACCCTTTACACATGTCAAACTCAAATTGACTGCACCATGGCCTAACCCTGACCTCCCTTAGCTAGATGGTGACCCCTCCTTGGCCGACCAACCACCTTGGTGCCGGAAAATTTAAATCAAAGAACCCCACCTAAGCCAAAACCCAAACCTAAGCAACTCATGGCATCCATTGGCTAGCCATGGTTACATCTCCTTCCCTCTTTATTTAAACTCACCCTCCACGGCCAAGGGGGTAAAAGCTTGAAATTCCTTGGGGAGACCCTGACAAACTGTTCCCAGAGCTTCTTCAAGACCCCTTGAGTTCAATCTAACCATCCTCTAACCCTCAAAACTACTACTTGAGCTCAATTTTGGAGCTCAAAATTAAGTCTGAAACAGGACATCCTTCCAGACTCCACCAAAGTCAAATTAATTGCACCCACACCATCCCCTGAGTGAGAGAAGATGATCCCCCATAAAAGCCCCATCACCAGACCACCCTAGTATAGAATTTAATCAGCACCCCAAATCATCCTTGGTTGAAATCATACCTAAGCATTTCACCACAGCCCAAGGCTTCATCTAGGAGCTCTTTGGACCCAACTCAAGCTTTTGGAAGCACCCAATCAAGGCTACACCTCTTGGGCAAAGGTATTGAACTCTCCCTTTAAATTGAGCTTATTTTAATTGTCCATGTTTATATACTTGAGTTAAGGACTGATTAACCGTATGGATATGTTCTCCTAGTCGNATTTCACCACAGCCCAAGGCTTCATCTAGGAGCTCTTTGGACCCAACTCAAGCTTTTGGAAGCACCCAATCAGGGCCACACCTCTTGGGCAAAGGTATTGAACTCTCGCTTTAAATTGAGCTTATTTTAATTGTCCATGTTTATTTACTTGAGTTAAGGACTGATTAACCGTATGGATATGTTCTCCTAGTCAAAACGAGTTGATAGAAACAACCATCACTTAATTTGGTTGAGTATCGAGAGAGATATTAAGGTTTCCAGTTGGACAGTTCTCGGGCTAGGGATTTGGGGACGATGAGCGAATGTCATCCGTTTCCGCGTGTATTAGATGGACTGATGAGATCGTATCAGATGGATGGATGGAACGAAACATCAGGAGGTTTGGCAGCTGACTCAGACTACGACGTCGAACCAGAAGAAGCCGCGTGGAAAGTTCTGAGAGGTTTAGGATTGCATGGCGACGCGTGGTTTAAATAGAAAAATAGGTATTTTCTTCATTTATTTAATGGATAGAACTTTAAAAATCAATATCTTGGTGTAAAAAAAGCAAAAAAATACCCTCTTACTGAGTGATAGAAGAGAACAATGTGNACTGATGAGATCGTATCAGATGGATGGATGGAACGAAACATCAGGAGGTTTGGCAGCTGACTCAGACTACGATGTCGAACCAGAAGAAGCCGCGTGGAAAGTTCTTAGAGGTTTAGGATTGCATGGAGACGCATGGTTTAAATAGAAAAATAGGTATTTTCTTCATTTATTTAATGGATAGAACTTTAAAATCAATATCTTGGCGTAAAAAAAGCAAAAAAATACCCTCTTGCTGAGTGATAGAAGAGAACAATGTGGAAATTGTTTCATGTTTGTTTGATGCATGTAAGATTTTTAATTAATTAAATGGTGTATTTCTTATGTGGATTTTTCATTTGCATAGACATTTCACCATAACATGATTTTTGAGGCTTTGGTTCTCTCTGTCATGAGGGATCTTCCTTGNCAATGTGGAAATTGTTTCATGTTTGTTTGATGCATGTATGATTTTTAATTAATTAAATGGTGTATTTCTTATGTGGATTTTCCATTTGCATAGACATTTCACCATAACATGATTTTTGGGGCTTTGGTTCTCTCTGTCATGAGGGATCTTCCTTAATTTTTCCATGGTCAGGGGAGATCTCTAGGCAGAGATCTCTATTTTTCAAGTGTGTCATGCCTATTTTGATAAAATAATTATAATAATTATAATTCTGATAAAACAAATATAAAACTTGTTTTGGTAGTTTCACTGTGGTTAGAGGACCTTAGGAAAATTATAAACTTGATTTAACTAATTAAAAATAATCCTAATTGTCACTAACCCTTAAAGATGAATAAAAACGAATTGGAGTAACTATAAATGTGAATGGCATAAAAATTAGTTTCCATTTTAATTTAATATTAGAGGAGCTCCCCATAAAATTTTCAATTCAATTGGAATTAATTTGACCATTAAAATGGATTAATTAAGTGAAATTACATTTTTTGTACTAAAATAATTATAATAATTAAAATACAACTCGAAAAATCACCAAATTGGTTTTGGGAGATTCTTATGACTAGAGAAACTTTAAAAATATAAAGTATAATTAAAAGAAATACTTCATTTTTAAGCTATTTTTAAGCATTTAAATGATAAAAAATTAATAAAAAATCATAAAATTGCAAAATTATAAAAACACACCAAAATTTCACATTTGATATCCTAATCACTTGGGACAAATCAAAATAATTTTCCTCAGTTTCTAAGTCAAGATATTAATTCTTGAAGGCTTAAAAATGAATTTTCTTTAATTTTCCAATAAAATAATTTTAATAATTAAAATATAAATAAAAAAATATGAAATTTTTTTAAGGTTCCTGAACTTAGAGAGATTTAAGAAAAATATAAAAATTAATTTTCCATTTAAATAATATTTTATATTTAATTAATACTCAAAACAAATATATAATTCTAATAATTAAATTAAACCTCTAAAAATCATAAAAATTGGTCCAAGTGGTCATCCAACTTAGGTGCACCTCCAATAACTTTCTTAAGGATAGAAGTGTTGTTTTGGTTGAATTATTAAATTTTCATTAAAAATCCCTATTTTGCATTAAAATAATTATAAAATTAAATAAATTCAGGAAAATCATATTTTCTCCCCTGATATTTTAATTAATCCATGAGTGAGGTAACATAAAAATTTTAAAGTCATTTGAGTTTGATTTAATGAATTATGAGGTGTTAAAGCCTTAAGGGAAAAAGGGTAATTTTGAAATTTAAGCCTTAATTAATGTTTAGGTCTAACTTTCAGCACAATTTTAGTTGATGAGTTGCCCGAAAGAAGCTGTCGATCACCGGAATCAAAATCTCGTCACTCGGGCATTTTAATGTTTAGAAAAATATGAAGTCAAACTGACACCATATTTTTCATAGTTTAAATGAAAATAGTGTTGTACCTCAAACCCTGTATCTATCCCGAAGGATAAACACAAGACTTGCGGATGTGGCTCGATCAAATAAATTGAGAAATATTTGACGTCTGTTTGGTCTGTGAAACCATTTTATTTGCTGACAATTTTTCTATTTAATATGAAGAATTAAATAGGGTTTATATTAAGCTAAGTTCAGACGAGCTTCCTATAAGGGCACACCCCTATAGTTAATTACATCCTAAATGACCGAAATCATCTAATAAAAATTTTGATAAAAATCAGGAAATATTATCTTCAAGAATTTCAAAAGGATAGGACAAGTTAGGGCTTATATTGTACAGCAGAGCTGTACAAAGGCCTAAAGATGAGGTGATGATTTATGTTGCATAAGCAAACAACCTTGAAATCCTATGGCTTAGTTATTTAATTCTAAGGAATGGTTTAGCTGGGGAAGATAGGTTTTGCTATTGAAGATGGTCGTGTTGCCTACCATGCTACCTCCAAGCTCCTTATCGTGACGAGTTTGATTTTTCTAGGGTGTCAAGTTATGATGTCAAATCAGGTGGCCCTATGTTGAAGTTCTTTAAATTTTATGGGGCATGTTAAAGTTGATTAGAGCGACACCGATTAGGTTCTCATGGTTCCCTCGTTCCGGCACCACTATTTTCTAGTGGATTCACTTAGTCCAAATGAATTTACTAAACCCAACTGAACGAGTACCGTGGGAAGCCTCGTTAGCAACCGTTGGTTACCTCCTCCGAGGGATTCCCGATCATCTGATAGAGACGTCTTAATTTAGTTGTACTTGTTATTTTGTGTGATATTTGTGATTAAATTTTGAGTTGTCTTATGTTTTGAATGTTGTGGAGGTGATTTTTATCTTGATTGATTTTAGTTTTGGTTTTGGTTATGTGGCTATCCTGACAGTTTTAGTTTTCACGCAGGGTGACATTGTTATTTAGCATGCAAGTTTGTGTTTTGTTCATACAAGCAGGTAAGTAAGCACATTATGGAAAGCTTAAGAAAAGACAATGTTGTAAACTATAAAGCGTGTCTGGCGAGTCTTCTCGTTCCACGGCCTGAAACACAAAATGCATGTTAGAGCATTTTATGTGAAGCAGAAAAAGTAAGGTTTTAGTGACCTACCTAAACCTAGGTTATGTCTTGGTGGGTCTTTATTAATTTGATTAAGGATGATTTTTATTAAGCAAAACATATTAAGTTTAGTAGATCTCCGAGGTATCTAACAGATCTGGAGAAAGAAGCAGGTTCATGCTTCCCTCTCACCACATGATGAAAAGTCTCGAGCTCTTTTTAAACTTATTATGTTGCTTAATAACCTATACTGTAAATACCTTTAATGATCAATGAACATTGATGTTTCAATTATCCTTAAGAGTAAGGTAATTATCATTTGCCATTTAATTTGGAAGTTATGTGGGTGAAGATCTTTAAAGGGGGCATGTTAGCGTTATTGAAACACTTAGCCGATTTGAGTTCTAAATTGGGATTAGGGTGTTCAAAGGTGTTTTACTTTATATTCATTCTTCTAATTTTTATTTAATCAAATTTGATTTTAGCGTAAGTCACTACTAAGCCCTTTAGACCTAAGTAGATGTCTTGGTTATTTGGAAAGAAGTTGAATTTTTTAAGTGATAATAATTATTCATTTTCAAAACACTTATATGTCATTTGAACATCAAGTAGGGGTATTAAATTAGTGAGTTATCAACTTCCAAAGTTATACGCCTATGTCTAAGATCATTTAATTTAATAAACTTCTAAATTTTAATAATTTAAGGAATTACAAATTTATCTCTTGATTATGGAAAGAGTGAGGTTGGTTTCTACCAATTAATTCCCTTGTGTTTCAATCATCCAAATAAGTTAGTTAAAATCAGAGTTTACCCTTCTCCCTTTCTTGAATTAAGCATAAATGTTAATTAAGGCCAAACTTCCAAAATTACAATTTTTCCCCTAAGGCTCCATCACTTCATAATTTGTCAAATTTAATTTAAATGACTTTTAAATTTCTATCTCACCTCACTCATCGGTCAATTAAGACATGAGAGGAGAAAATGTGGTTTTTCAAAATTTAATTTAATTTACATATTTATTTTAATGCAAAAATAAGATATTTCAAATAAAATTCCATAACTTGACCAAGAAAAAGTCTAATCCCTTGAAATTTTTACTAAAAGTAGACTTAGACCAGAGAAACACTGGGTCCAAATTTTATGATTTATTGAGTTACATTTGAATTTTAATAATTATTTTAATTCCTGAAGTATTTATTAATTACAAAATATTTTAAATGTAGAAAATTAAGTTATATATTTTTATTAAATCTCTATGAGGTCAAAGAACCCAGAAAAGTAAATTTCATTTTTTTTCTAATTTTTCTTGGAATTTTTAGAATTATTTTAGTGAAAATCCATTTTTAACCTTTAAAAATTTTTTTAAGCTTTAAAATTCAACATCTTCACTTAGAAAATTAGGAAAAATATTCCAATTGTTCCTAAGTGCTTAGGAAATAACTTAGAACATTTTCATGAATTTTATTTTTTTTTGTGATTTTTATCATTTTTTAATTATTTAAATATTAAAAAAAGCCTAAAAATGAAGTTTTTATTTTAATTAGCATTTTATTTTTAGAAAATTTCTTTGATCACAAAGAACTCTAAAAACTAATTTTTTTAATTTTTTTGAGTTATATTTTAATTATTAAAAATCATTTTAGTGTTAAAAATAACATTTATCTTGAAAAATCAATTTGAGTTATTAAATGAGCTCCAAATGTTTTGAAATTTTTATGGACAGTTCTTTGAACTTCAAATAATAGTGAAGATTAAAAATTAAGTCATTTGGATGTTTGTGTTTCCCAAAATTAATTTTCTTTCTGTTTTAGGGTTGGTGGAAATTAAGTGCATTTTTAATGAATTAACCTATGAAATATTTTTCAAAGAGTTCTTTAGTCATGAAAAACCTTTCAAAANGTTCTTTGAACTTCAAATAATAGTGAAGATTAAAAATTAAGTCATTTGGATGTTTGTGTTTCCCAAAATTAAATTTCTTTCTGTTTTAGGGTTGGTGGAAATTAAGTGCATTCTTAATGAATTAACCTATGAAATATTTTTCAAAGAGTTCTTTAGTCATAAAAAACCTTTCAAATTTTTTTTGGAATTTACTAAGCAACATGCTAATTATTATGATTAATTTATGAAAATAATAAATATAAAATTAGAAAATATGGATATCTGTCTAGAGATATCCTTTGACTTTAAAAAAATCAAAAGATGTTCCCTAAGATAGAGGCAACAACATGTCAAAATTTTATGTCATGATGAAATGTTTATATGCATGGAGAATTAAAAGACTCAAAATCATATTTAATTAATTAAAAATAAAATATGTATANTGTTCCCTAAGATAGAGGCAACAACATGTCAAAATTTTATGTCATGATGAAATGTTTATATGCATGGAGAATAAAAAGACTCAAAATCATATTTAATTAATTAAAAATAAAATATGTATAAAAAATGACAAATAATTTCCACATTATTCTTCTCTGTTCATTGAGTAAGTGAGTATTTTTATTTTATTTTTGTGATTTTTCTACACCAAGATATGGATTTTTGAAGTTTGGGCTATCTATTTAAATCAGAAATCATGTCAACCTATGACAGCTCCGAAGCTCCACGAGGCGCACTCCCATTCGACACTGCCATCCACCTCAGTGCTGACTCGACCCGCGGTTCATGTATGAAGGCGTTGTCCGGTTAGATCTCGTCCGTTGATGAGATAAAGGTGCGATCGGACAACTCCCCGTATAGTCCCCAATGCCTTAGCCCGAGAACCATCCATTTTCAAAGCTTAAGAACTCACTCATTTCTTAACCAAATTAAGTTTTGTTTGTTTTTAAATGCTTGTCTAATTGTGACGAACACATCCATACGGTAATCAAGCCATTAAATTAAGCCTAATCAAATGAAGAATCAAAGCAGGCTCGGGAAGAGGGGGAGTTCAATACCTTTGCTCTAAGAAGGGAAGCTTCAATCAGATANGTCTAATTGTGACGAACACATCCATACGGTAATCAAGCCATTAAATTAAGCCTAATCAAATGAAGAATCAAAACAGGCTCGAGAAGAGGGGGAGTTCAATACCTTTGCTCTAAGAAGGGAAGCTTCAATCAGAGGATCTTGACGTGTTTGTGGAGGTCCAATGAGGCTAAGAATTAAGCCTCTTGCTGTGGTGAAAGACCTAGGTATGAATTCGACCAATCTCGATTTCAGGTGTTGGTCTAGAGCTACACTAGGGGCTCTGTATGAAAGGTTTTGATGGGGCTTCCTTATTTCGCTGTGGTGATGGTGTGGGTGAGTTTAATTTGGTTTTGGTGGAGTGTAGAAGTGTGGAGAGCTCTATTTTATCTCCGACAAGGATTTGAGCTCAAAAATTGAACTCCGGCAAGGGGATTTAGGGTAATGTAGTGGTTGGGTTGGACTGTGGAGGTTTCAAAGAGGTTCTAGGAGTAATTTTGAGGGCCCTTTCTGAGAAATTTTTTGCACACCCTCCATGATCGTGGAAGTAAGTTTTTTTATAAAATGAGCTTTTGGGTGGCTGTCATGGCCAATTGTGGGGTGAAAATANGGTTTCAAAGAGGTTCTAGGAGTAATTTTGAGGGCCCTTTCTGAGAAATTTTTTGCACACCCTCCATGATCGAGGAAGTAAGTTTTTTTATAAAATGAGCTTTTGGGTGGCTGTCATGGCCAATTGTCGGGTGAAAATGCTTGCTTAGGTGGAGGGCAGGGTGGCTCTAAGATTTAATTTGGATGAGATGGCCTCTAGAATTGACTTGCGTTTGATTCTATGGAATGGCTCTCAATTTGGACATTTTTCGGCCACTAGGCCAGCTGGACAGGCCAGGGGAGGTGGCTAGAAGGTCAGGTGAGCCAGGAGACTATGTCACAACAATTAAATGGGTTAGTGTTTAATTTTGGAAAAAAAATATCCTTAGCTTAAGCAAATATGGAATCAAATCCCTTAATTTAAGGATCCTTTGGTCCATGGCTCATTTGGGTGGNAGAAGGTCAGGTGAGCCAGGAGACTATGTCACAACAATTAAATGGGTTAGTGTTTAATTTTGGAAAAAAAATCCTTAGCTTAAGCAAATATGGAATCAAATCCCTTAATTTGGGGATCCTTTGGTCCATGGCTCATTTGGGTGATTCCATGGGGTTTTTCTTAGTCAATAGGGTCCAAAATTTGGCTGTGGTGGCCTTGCCTTGACCAATTTGACATGTCTAAGTCAATTTTGGTGCATGGGTCCAAGTGGGTGCAAATGACCAAGACATGGGTTTAAGCTAAACTATCCATGTTAATTGGCCCAATTTATTGATTCATTTTATGTAGATGATTGTAATGAACACTTTTTTTGTGAAGGATTGAAAGAATTTAGAGTTCAATTGGAGGGTCAATTTGATGGATTTTGGAATTTTGGTGAATTTGGGCATGTTGGGCTAGACTTGGTTCTAGACTGGGCTAGGCTTTAGCTAAGTCCAAATTGATTGTTGGGAATGGTCTATAAGAATGTGATGAAGAGTTTTCAACATAAATTTGGTGTCAATTTTGGGGTTAAGGCAATCAATTTGGTGAAATTTGGAGGCATAGCCAATTTGGGGCAATTTTTGGGCTTTTGAATTAGGTTGAAATTAAATGAAATTGAGGCTTCAACAAGGCCAATTGAAGGTCAAGTTTTATGTTTAGGAATGTTATGAAGAGGTTTCAACATAAATTGTGGCAAATTGAGTGGGCTATGGGTTTAATTGGGTGAGATTAGGTCATGTGTCAAAAATTGGGGCTTTGACCTAAAGTAAACTTGGGCTCAAAGCATGGGCCA
>JXCR01119648.1:0-26788 GCA_002079205.1 Phalaenopsis hybrid cultivar | reverse complement strand
TAAAAACACATATTTTAAATGGGCAGGTAATACTTTCAGTTCAAGTTCAGGTGGTTTAATACTTGAAGAAATAAGTTTTTTATTATCATTTTCCAACAAATTTAAAATTTCAAAATTGTCCTGAATATAATCTAAATTTTCTTCTTTTATTTCATCCTCATTCTCACTAAATTCTTCTTGCCTTAATTTTTCTTCAAACTCTTTCTTAAATTGCTCATTACTTAGATAATCGGTAACTTCCATTCTAACACATTCATTATCTTTTTCTATTGCAGAATATTCCATAGCTTCTGTAATATTAAATGTTACTTCTTGATCTTTCACTCTCATTATTAATTCTCCTTTTTGGACATCTATCACAACTCTTCTTATTGCAGGAAATGGTTTCCCTAAAATAATAGGAATCTCTTTATCTTTATCCATATCTAATACTATAAAGTTTACAGGGAAAATAAATTTATCCACTTTTACTATTACATCTTCTATAACACCTTCAGGATAAGTGATTGAACGATCAACTAATTGAAGAGTTACAATAGTAGGGGAAATCTCTCCTAAATCTAAACGTTTAAAAATTGATAGAGGCATAAGATTGATAATCGCTCCTGAATCACATAAGGCTTTTCCATAAAACATTTCACCAATTTAACTTTGTCAGAAAGCTTTTTCTAAATAATAGTAATGCACTCTTCACTAAGTGCAACAGTTTCATGATCTGCAAACTTCCTTTTCTTGTTTAGTATATCTTTCATAAATTTCACATAACTTGACATTTTTCCCAAAGCCTCAATGAAATGAATGTTTGTCGTTAAGTTTTTAAGGATTTCTAAAAATTTTGTAAATTGTTTGTCTTTATTCTTCTGCTTCAGTCATTGAGGAAACAGAGCTAACGGTTGTTCTAAGGAAACATGTGTTTGTTCATTTTCATCATGCTCACTTTCCATCTCTTCCTTCTCCTCATCAACTTCAATTTCTCTTTAAATTCTTGTTTCAACTTCTTTCTACTTTGTAATGGAATAGCTTTAATTTGCTCCTTATTTTGACCTTTTGGATTAACTTCCACAGTACTCGAAAGATTTCCTGAAGGTTTGTTACTAAGTGCAATAGTAATATGTACTAACTGATTTTTAATGTTTCTAATAGCAGCCCCTTAATTTTGTATTTGATTTCCCATATTCAACATTACTTCTTCCATCGTTAACTTCTTTTCCTTAACTTGTGGGTTAGGGTTAGAGTTAAATCCAAGAGGAT
This sequence comes from Phalaenopsis hybrid cultivar, assembly GCA_002079205.1. Lineage (NCBI taxonomy): Eukaryota > Viridiplantae > Streptophyta > Magnoliopsida > Asparagales > Orchidaceae > Phalaenopsis > Phalaenopsis hybrid cultivar. The sequence goes on along the minus strand of JXCR01119648.1, from coordinate 25,537 downwards.
AATAAGGTCAATAATTAGGATTTCCTTGGTTGTTTAAATTTCCTGAGGGGTTCATTGTCTTCTTATAATTATTCCAACTAAAATTAGGTTGATTTTTCCATCATGGGTTGTAATAGTTAAAATAGAGATTGTTATTTTGATTATTATAACATTGAAAGTTTCATAAGATGATTGAGTATCAAATATCTGCCCTAGTGAATTTTCCTCTAATACTGGTGGTATTTAAGAATAGTTCACTCTAATTTAATCAATCTTTTTCAAAAGACATTGCTTCAGAGTCATGAATACTAGCTACTCTTTGAGGATTTATCTGTTCAGAGGGTNTTTTCATCATGCTCACTTTCCATCTCTTCCTTCTCCTCATCAACTTCAATTTCTCTTTAAATTCTTGTTTCAACTTCTTTCTACTTTGTAATGGAATAGCTTTAATTTGCTCCTTATTTTGACCTTTTGGATTAACTTCCACAGTACTCGAAAGATTTCCTGAAGGTTTGTTACTAAGTGCAATAGTAATATGTACTAACTGATTTTTAATGTTTATAATAGCAGCCCCTTAATTTTGTATTTGATTTCCCATATTCAACATTACTTCTTCCATCGTTAACTTCTTTTCCTTAACTTGTGGGTTAGGGTTAGAGTTAAATCCAAGAGGATAATAAGGTCGATAATTAGGATTTCCTTGGCTGTTTAAATTTCCTGAGGGGTTCATTGTCTTCTTATAATTATTCCAACTAAAATTAGGTTGATTTTTCTATCATGGGTTGTAATAGTTAAAATAGAGATTGTTATTTTGATTATTATAACATTGAAAGTTTCATAAGATGATTGGGTATCAAATATCTGCCATAGTGAATTTTCCTCTAATACTGGTGGTATTTAAGAATAGTTCACTCTAATTTAATTAATCTTTTTCAATATAGCATTGATTTGAGATGTTAAAATAGACATTGCTTCAGAGTCATGAATACTAGCTACTCTTTGAGGATTTATCTGTTCAGAGGGCCATGGAAAATTGTTAGTTGCCATTTTTTCTATTAAAGAGTATGCTTCATCAAAAGGTTTTGACATTAGTAATCCACCTACAACAACATCTTTAATAGATCTAAGTGATCTTAATAATCAATTGTAAAAAGTTTGAATTATTAACTAATCTGGTAAAGCATGGTGTGGACATTTTTTAAGGAGATCCTTAAATCTTCTTAGGCTTCATATATCGATTCCTCTTCAAACTGACAAAAAGATGTAATATCGTTTTTAAGCTTAGTGGTTTTCAAGGGTGGAAAATATTTAGCTAAGAATTTTTGTGATAGTTCTCCCCAAGTTCTGATAGATCCAGGTGCTAATGAATTTAACAAAGTTTTAGCTTTATCCCTTAATGAAAAAAAGAAAAATTCTAAGCCTAACAACATCATTAGACACTACGTCATATTTAAAAGTAGTTTAATTTCAAGAAAACTAGCAAGATTTAAGTTAGGATCTTCAATAGGTGTTCCTCCAAACTGATTATTTTGTACCATTTGGATAATAACATGTTTAAGCTCAATTCAATTAGCATCAACATCAGGATTTTGAATAGTCAAGTGAAGTTCATCTGTTGTCGGATTAACATAATCTTTTAAAGGTCTTTGTCGATTTTCATTTATTTGATTATCTAAGTTATTAACCATTTCGTTCAAATTTTTAACTTCTTTTTATTATTTTTGAATTTTTCTACTAGTATGTTCTAATTCCGAGTTGTAAGGTACTAAACCTTCAAATCTAATATTTCACATAAACAAATATAATAAGCAAAGAAAAATTTCTTAAAAATACTCTTAAATATATAATTATATATTTTTTTGGATTTTTTGATTTTATATATATATATATTTTGATTTTTCATATGTTTTTTTATATGTTATCTCTAAATTTCCTAATTTACCAAATCTATTTAATTTACTGTTACCTTCCCCAGCAACGGTGCTAAAAACTTGATCCCGGTGAAATATAGTNATATGTTTTTTATATGTTATCTCTAAATTTCCTAATTTACCAAATCTATTTAATTTACTGTTACCTTCCCCAACAACGGTGCCAAAAACTTGATCCCGGTGAAATATAGTTATGTAAAATTTATAAAGTTGACTTCGTTATACAACGATGCCAAAAACTTGATGTGGTATTTTATGAATAATAGCGATAAGCACTTAATGTTGGGATTCTATGCAAGTATATAATCGTTAGCAAATAATATAAGACTTTCTATTTAAATCCCAAATATCAATCCCACGAGAAATGTTTAAATTTGAGATGATAAATTAACTAGGAAATTCATAGAAATAAAATGAAATTACTGTCACTAATTTCCAATGTTTAAGATACTAGCTAAGCTAAGTTATTAACTACTAATAGAATTTAAATGCAGAGTTTAAAATAATAATCACTAAACTATGTTTATGTGATGATGTTTTCTTATATGAAAAAACATCATTCTCACTATAATGAGTTTTTTGTGAAATGAGATAAGATAAATTGTCTAGATTTGTATTGTGCTAAATAGGAGCAATTTTAATTCTCTACCCTGATTCACTGTTATAGAAATTCATTGGCTAATCTTAGTTTAGTCCTTAAATCTGTGGCTAGTCTAGGAGGATACTGGCTCCCATGCTAGAGCTCCCACTTCCCTTCCCATGAAGGCTTAATCTCGCTTTAGTTTTTAAACACTTAGATCAAATTGGGGATTTTTAGTCTGTCACCCTAGAAATCTTCAATTCTACACCCTTCAATGTATATTTTACTATTTATTTGCACTTAATTCCATGAACCAAAAACTCCTTCATGGACTTAAATGTGATTCTCACTCTGTTGCATAACTCATACTCTATTTCCCAGATCATATGTTTCNACACTAAGATCAAATTGGGGATTTTTAGTCTGTCACCCTAGAAATCTTCAATTCTACACCCAACAATGTATATTTTACTATTTATTTGCACTTAATTCTTTGAACAAAATACTCCTTCATGGACTTAAATGTGATTCTCACTCTGTTGCATAACTCATACTCTATTTCCCAGATCATATGTTTCACAATATATTTTAAAAATTCAATTGGCCAGATCAAAAAGTAAATTAAGAGCGGAGTTGAAAACCATCACAATTTATTTTAAATTTTAACATTGGCACATTCAAATTATCTCTTCATTTCACTATATTTCAGAGTAGGGAGAAAGATAAAGGAAACGACTCATACTTCATTAGAAAGATGCAACAAAACACATATTTCATATATAAAAGAAAGTTTATACGATAATAATAAACAAACAACACTTATCTGAAACTATTTCTCAATGCAAATCCTTTGTAGCTTCTCTTAGGAAATGTAAGAAAATGAAATCTCTCACTTATCTCCCTCTTCAATACTTCTTAGAGAGTAATTCACACTTAAACTCACCACAAAAACTCAAAACTATAAAGAAAATAAATGACTAATGGTGTTGAATGATGTAAAGTGGCAAGGAGGAGTTGAAGAGATGTGAAGGGGGGCCTTTTCTGATCAATTTTGGTTGGCTCTAAATAGAACCTACGGTAGATTCTCCAATAGGTGCATCCAAAAACTCTTCAAAAAGCTTCAAAATTCATCAAATCTTGTAGAAACAGAATATGCACCGACACTGGCACCCATTCTGGCATCGTCAGCACCAGTGGCCATCTAATTAATTCTTTCTTCTCTATCAAACTGTTTCGTCGGCGCCAAATCTGGCGCCTTCGGCGCTGAACAATTTTTTAAAATCTCTATTTTGACTCCAAATTTCATTCTTTTTGCTTCATTTTTGCTCCAAGTCTTAAAGATTAATAACCTACAATAAAACATAAAAAAAATACCTTTATTTAAAGTACAATATCCCCAAAAATGAGTATAAAATATCAATCTAAAAATACATATATTTTTGGTGTATCAGGAATCCCTTGGAGGAGGTAACTAACGGTTGCTAATGAGATTTTTCACGGTCTACATGAAAGTATGGAACTCATTAAGTTGAGTTTAAAAAATTCATTTGAACTAAGCGAATCCAATAAAAAATAGTGATACCGGAACGAGGGAACCGTAGGATCCTAACCGGTGTCGCTCTAATCAAATTTAATATGTCAGATAATATTTAAAGAACCATAACCATAGGAACATTTTATTTGACATCATAACCTGACACATTAGAAAACTTAAACTCGTCTTGGCAAGGAGCTTGGAGCTAGCATTGTGGGCAGCACGACCATCTTTAACAGCAAAACATGTCTTCATCAGCTAAACCACTCCTTAGAACTAAACAACAAGCCATAGGATTTCGAGGTTATTTACTTATGCAACATAAATCCTCAACTTATCTTTAGGCTTTTGTACAGCTCTGTTGTATAATCTAAGCCCTAACTCATCTTAGGATTCTGAGTTTATCGTTCGTCGTGACCTAAATTCTCACATCTTCCAGGTCATTTGGGTGATTGTTTCACATGAATGTAAGCCTTAAACAAATAAATTTGGCAAGATGAAACATTTAAATATTTTTCTCCAAAACCAAAGCCGTTTTTAGGATAGCTTAGGAAGTCACTGAGGTTCTCCTCAAGATCTGTGACATCCCCTAGTTCTTCCTCCTTTGGACTCTATAACAAAATATTCCAAATTTGAGTCATTCCTCTTTCACACCTTTTGTCTGATCTAATTAAAAAATTCCTATCCTTTTGACCTCTTTGAAGATATTATTCCCTGATTTTTATCGAGAGTTTTCTTAGGTGACTTCAGTTATCTAAGATGTAATTAATTATATGGGCTTTCCCTTATAAGAAGCTTTTATGAACCCAACTTAATATAAACCCTATTTAATTCTTCATATTAAATAGGGGAACTTGTGAGCAAATAGAATTGTTTTCGTAGACCAAATGAATGTCATATATTTCTTTGTTTATTTGATCGAGCCTCACCCTAAAGTCTTGTGTTTATCTTTCGGGATAGATATAGGGTTTAAGTATAGTGCTCTTTCACTTAAACTATGAAAGATATGGGATCAGTTTGATTTCATATTTTTCTAAACTAATATATATATATATATATATATTTAAATTAAATGCCTTTCTGAAGTGGGCAACAAAATTTTGATTCCGGTCATCGACAGCTTCCAACGGGCAACTCCACAACCAAAATAGTGTCGACCACACCCATAGTAATTCGAGATTATTTGTTCGGTATGATGTAAATCCTCACACTAACTTTTAGGACTTTGTATAATTGTATATTGTATGATATAAGTCTTAAATTATCTTTAGGATTCCAAGGTCGTTGTTTGACACAACATAAATTCTTTTATTTTCTCGGGCTATTTACATATGATTTATAGACATAAGTCCTGAATGTCTAAATAGTTTACAGGACTGAAACATTAAATATTTTCTTATTCAAAGATGTAAAGCCAAACCATATGTTAGTTTGAGATGTCACTGAAGCTTCTTTAGTATCTTTGATGCCATCTACTATTAACTCATTTGGGTTTCGAAAATAACTATTTCACATTGACTCGTTCCCACTTGAATTTCCTATATGCAATTGTGGAAACCTAAATATTGAATTTATGAAGATGAAACCATAATCTTAATCGAAAGTTTTCTTAAGTGACTTTGATTGCCTGAGATGTAATTAACTATAGGGGCATGCCTCTATAAGGAATTAAAAACCTAGATTAATCTAAACCCGGTCTAATATGTGTATTAAATTAGAGAATTTGTCGGCTATAAATTTGTAGACCAAAATAGAGTCATAAAATTTTATGTTTAAAAATTTAAGCTACAAATATATAATATGTTCATCTTTCAAGACGATATATCACTTATGGTATTGTGCTCAGCTATTTAAACTATTAGATATATGAAATCTATCTAGTCTTTTTTTCCAAAATAAAGAGTATTATTTTTAAAATAAAAACTTCATTAAATATTCAATTCAAATTAAACATTTTATTTTAAAAAATTGACCAACAATCCCAGGGCTAGAATCAAAGCAAGTTGTGTTGGGGACATGGTCCACACTACGAGATAATAAGAGATGATTCTTATCTGACAAGATTTGAGCATCATATTGGGTCAGAATTTAAATGTGTCATGGTGGGGATCTGGTCCACACCACTAGAGGATGAGAGGTGAATCTCTATTGACGGGAATCTAAGTGTCATCCCATGCAGTAACCAAAACGGGTCATGACAGGGACATGGTCCGCATAGCTAGAGGATGAGGGTGATTCTCAGTTGACAGGATCTTAGCATCATTTCGAGAATAATTATAAGATAATGAAGAACACAATACTTAGTTTTTTCCTCTGAAAGAATGATGAAAATCCCTCCAACAAAGTCTCCTGCTGGTCCATGAAAAGTTCTTATGATTCCTTTCAAATATCACTCAAAATCACTCACCAATCTCTTTAGAAAAGGTAGAAATCTACATCTCCTATCCTATCTATCACCTATAAACGTTCTTGAAAGTTTCAAGAGTTTGAAATGCAAAAAGGTGTATTCCCAAGTGCCAAAAAGTGCTCAAAAACTCTTTGGGGCGTTTATAACCCGTCCGCAATTGTTTCTAGTGCCTAGGCGCTAGAATGGAGGCCTAGGCACTGTTTTCTGGGTGAGACTGGCGCCCAGGCGCCGTTTCTGGTGGCAATGCTATTTGCCCTGTTTCAGCTCCAAACTGCTTCAGTTTTTGTACCTACAAGATAAATATGAAAATAACCTTTCTCTAAATTTTAATTTCAAAAATATGTGATAAATGTAAAGGAGATTGATCATAGAAAGACATATCAAAATGTGTCAGGTCAAAATTTTCTTCCTTGCTCAATTAGACTCCAAATTGCATTATTTTTGCTTCATTTTCTCCAAAATTCCAACTCTTTTACCTAAAACCAATAACATGCAAAATATCTTCCTTTAAAGTATAATATCATTAAAAATGAGTATAAAATATATATTAAAAAGTAGATAATTTTTAGGCGTGTCACAAATGTCGGTCGGCACTTGCACCCACGTGTGGGCAATCGAACCCACAAACCTACCAACCCTAAACTCTAGGGCTTTCTAGGAAGGAAAAGATGAAGGATTCAAGGAGGTTATACCATCCTGTTAGTTTCCTATCATCCAATGAATTCTTGGAAGAAGTTCTCCTCATAAAAATAGAAGAAGCCATGCATCTTCAAGTTGCAATACCGTCGATGTCCATCGACATTTAAATACTTTGGTGAAATGTCCGACCTCCGAAGAGTGAGGGATAACGAGGTGGAGGAATAGCTCTTCGACAGCACACAACAAAATTTAAGGGGGATAGGTTTAATAATTGCCCGACTTTCTGCTTGTGCAAGGAGTGGAAGCCGGCTGTAGAATGTTGGTCGAAGGTTTGCATGTTAGAAGAGGTCTCACCGGTGGGAAAGGGAGCCAAAGATAGGTGTTGTGGTTTTGAAGCCCAAAAGGAGGTGTGAAGTCTGGAGCTCTGCATAAGAAGGAGTTGTGGTCAGTGAGAAATTGACGCTGGTATAGCGTCCCCAACAAAAAAGGGAGGGTTGTATGTGTTGCTAGCCGAGAGAAGTGGAGAGGAGATGGTTATGCACAGGGTATCTTGGATGGGGGCTTCGATGTGGAAAAGGAAATCGACAGCTGAGCATTTTTCCAGTGAGATGGGCTGGCCAATGAGTCCTGAGAGCAAGGAGCCAGTTCTGACGAAGGTGGCGCAGAAGCTCGGGCTACAAGTTTTCACAAAAAGATAGTGGCCATGGCATTTACGAGTCTCGGCTGATAGGGGAGAGATGGATTGCACATTAGCTTTTATTGGATAATAATAATATATTTTTTTATTAAGTAATGATAAGTATTATTACTATTATTCAAATAGGTGTTGATTTGCACATTTTTTACCTTCTCGTGAAACCATAGTAAAATGGATATCCCATATGTAAAATTGACATTTCAGACATGCTCGCGCGGTCGGTTTCATCATCCATGGTTGTTTGGACATATTTGCCTATGGACAGGTCAATTTGAGATAGTTTCACTAACAACACAGCAAGATGTCGACCAGCCTTCGCCTAAGCAAAAGCTAAAGTTTAGCCCTAACTGTGTGCCCCTCAACACATGTAGAAAGGTCTATAATGAATGTCTCAAGCTATGGGAAATAACGCATGAATCATGACATGCTCAGGTAAACATCCCACACAAACGACATCAAAAATTGTTGCCAACATCTATTATGATATATTATTCTTACTTGGATAAAACCTTGGTGAATAATTGCAATCCCTCTAATATATTGACTTTCTTGTCATTCACCCTTATTTAATGATGGAAGGATTGTCACTTGACGTTCTGAAAGTTCTCCAGGTCTTCTTCTAAAGGCTTTAGGTACCCCTAGCGTAAATGGGTCGACAACATTCATGGTATAGGGGCTTGGCATGAAAATACGCCTCTCCTTCTCATCCTTTTATGGATCAAATTTCTTGATCGCTAGGATATGGTGCACCTCCCCGAGAGCATATTCAAAAACCTGGAATTCAAATTCTGACAAGTTCTCCATCGATTGAGGTGGGTGTGTCTTTTCTTTATGTTTCTCAACTCTTTTCAATCATTTATTTTGATTTCAGTGTTGCGTAAGTATTAGGCCGGTCTTTATCTTAGTAATCCTTGCTACGGAGGCATCCACTATACCTTGTGCGGCGGCAAAAACTACTAATCTTAGGCCTCCGTCGTTGTTCAGCTTGTGGGTGGCTTGTTCCAGCTTTATCAATTCAATTTTCCTCTTGATAGTCCTCGACGGTCGACATGGACTCCTTTACTTTGCTTCCACTTGACTAACGATTGATAGAAATGGGTCACTGTACAACAACTTAACCTACTCCATATCATGGTTGATATGCCAAAAAATATTTAATTATTGATAGATATATTTAAGGCTTATATTTGGTGATATTGTACTTTAAAGGAAGATATTTTCATGTTTTATTGCAAGTATACTAAGTCTAAGTATTTGGAACTTAAGGGATGCAAAAAAGATGAAATTTGGACTCAAAATGTGGCATTTTCAAAAATTAAACTAGCACACAGGCTCCAGAACTGGTGCCTAAGCACCATAATCCAAAGAAATTGGCACCTAGGTGCCAGCTTTTGACACCTAGGCGCCAGAGATAGTTGTTTTTACAAATGCATTGAATTTGGATGGATTTTGAAGGGGTGCCTAAGGAGACTCTTGGGAAATTCGTCCTTGCATTATAAAAGAGAGTTTTTATGTCAGAAAAAGTGGTGTGTGTGTGTGTAGCGTATGAAGCAAGTGTGTGGGAGAGTTTGGAGAGTGTTCTCTAAGAATTGTAAGAGGAGAGGGAACGTGAGAGATTTCTTTTTCCTTACATTTCTAAGAGAGAATTGAGTGTTATCTTAAAGAGAGAAATAGATTCAAAGGAACTTCAAGGGATTTGTTTGGGAGGATATTAAGTTAAACTGTTTTACATTTCCTTGTTGTTTTGTAAACTTCTTTTTATATAGAAAATCCATATTTTGTTGTATCTTCCTCATGAATTTGGTTACATTTCTTTTTCATTCACCTTACAAAGAGTTATGGTCATGTGAAGAGTCAAGATTGTTGTGGAATATTTTAATTTCATAATTGTGATCATTCAAACTTTGAACTTCTTTTATTTTTCGATCTGACCAATTGAATTATTAAAATTTGCTGTGAAAGATAAGATCCAAGAGGGCTATGCTTTCTCAACAAAGTAAGAATCCCATTTGATTTCATGGATGATATTGTAGTCCATGGGGTTGAGAGCAAATAAATAGGAAAATATTCATTGATGGGCATAGGATTGGAGATTTTATGGTGACAGACTAAAATCCCCAATTTGGCCCAAACATTTGGAAACTAAAGCGAGATGTTAGCCCTCAGGTGAGGGGAACATAGGAACTCTAGATTCAGAGTCAGTATCTTCCCATCCTAACCGCAGATTTAGGGAATAAATAGTGGATTAACCAATGTTCTTTGTCGCTTGTAAAAATGATAAAAAATATAATTTCTCCTATTTAGCATAATGCAATTTTCTAGAATTTGATAATTCACTGACTATAACCTTATTGTAAGGGGAAGGATACTTTTTTAAATTTGAACTCTTCGTCACAAAACCTAGTTTAGTTATAGTAATTTTAGCTTTGACGTTTAGAGATTAGTGTAGTAAACACAGTTACTTTAGTGGAATTAAACAAATTTTGACCTGGTTACTTAGTTTTTTAATAGTTTAAATATTGTGTCTTTGCGTTATTATCATAAGAATTTTCACCTCTTTGTGGGATCGACACTTAGAACTCCATTAGAGCCCTTTATTATTTGAGCAATACGTGTGCTTGCGTTTGCAACCTGATAATTTGAAATTGAAAGTACACCTTAATTTACTAGGAGTGGCAGCTTTAAATATTTTAAAAGAGAAAACTTGTTATACTAAAGTAAACTTTATTGTGATTGATCTGCATATTTTTTTAGTATAGCTACAGTGTGTGTTATGGTGTTGAAAAACATTTATAGTGCACACAAAAGCCCCACATCAAGTTTTTAGTGTTGTTGTCCGAGAGGCTATGATAAATTACTTAAAAGACTTTGTTTGAACTATAAATCTTATTAAAAAAAACTAACAAATATATAAATATACATACATATATATATATATATATATACATTATTGTGTGAGTGCTTATTTTTATAATTGTTAATTGTATTTGTGTATGTGAAGATTAGAATCTAAAGGACTAGTACCTTACGATTTGGACTTAGAACAAACTATAAGAAAATTTTGAAAATAAAAAGAATTTAACAAAATGACAAACAATTTAAATAATCAATGTATTGAAAATGAACATCAATAGAGACCATTAAGAGACTATGCTAACTCTACAGTAGATAAAATTCACTTGATATAGAAACTTCTGTTGTAGTTGCTAATTCATTTGAGCTTAAACCTGCTATTATCCAAATGGTACAAAATAATCAATTTGGAGGAGCACCATCTCAAGATAATAATTTACATCTTCCTAATTTTTTATAATTGTGTGCTACATTTAAATATGATGGAGTGTCGAATGACATCATCAGACTTATACTTTTTTTTTCATTAAGGGACGAAACTAAGATGTGGTTAAACTCCTTAGCACCTGGATCAATTAGAACTTGGGGAGAATTACCTCAAAAATTTTTAGGCTAAATATTTCCCATTATAAAAAATGGGTAAGCTTTGCAACGATATCACCTCTTTTTGTCAGTTTAAAGGGGAATCAATATATGAATCTTGAGAACAATTTAAAGATCTCCTTAGGATGTGTTCACACCATGATTTACCAGATTGGTTAATAATTCAAACTTTTTATAATGGATTAGTAGGAGCTCTTAGATCTATTATTGACGCTGCTGTTGGTGGATCATTATTGTTAAAACCATTTAATGAAGCATATTCGTTAATTGAAGAGATGACTACTAATAATTTTCAATGACCCTCTGAAAGGGTAAATCCAAAAAGAGTAGCCAATTTTCATGACTTTAACACTATTTCTATTTTGGCTTCTTAAATCTTTATAATATCAAAGAAGTTGGATTAATTTGGCTTGAATATATCTCAAACACCTCCTGTACTTGAGGAAATTCATTCGGACAAATGATATATTTTCAATCATCATATGAAACTTTGAAGTCAATAAATAATCAACCTAATAATCTCTATTCTAATGATTACAATCCTAGTTAGAAAAATCACCCTAATTTATGTTGGAATAATAATAATTCTAATGGTGTAAATCTGTAGTGGGGGAATAACCAAGCGAACCCTTTGGGAAATGTAAACAATCAAGGAAATACTAACTATATACCTTATTATCCCCCCTGCTTTAACATCAATTCACAATTTAAGGAGAAGAAATTGTCTATGGAAGAATTGGTATTACAAATGGGTAATCAATTACAAAGTCAGGGAGCAGCAATTAAAAACATTGAGAATCGATTGACACATATTGCTACTATACTTAGCAGTAGACCACAAGGAACTCTTTCTAGTAATGTTGTGATTAATCCTAAAGACCAGAATAAAGAGCAAATTAAAGCTATAAAACTAAGAAGCAAAAGAGAATTGGAGATAAAAGTTCAAAAAGAGATTGAAGTTGAGGAAAAAGGGGTGGAAATTGAAAAGTTCAAGGAAGTTATTCCTCATGATTCAAAATATCCTATTAAACCAATAAAAATTACTGTAAAAAACACCGCCTCCATTTCCTCAAAGATTGAGATAGCAAAAATTGGATAAACAATTTTCAAAATTCTTAGAAATATTTAAGAAACTAGTCATAAACATTTTATTTGCTGAAGCCTTGAAACAAATGTAGAGCTATGTAAAGTTTATGAAGAATATACTTAATAGAAAAAGAAAGTTTATAGAAAAGATAGTTGCACTTAGTGAAGAGTGTAGCGCTATAATTCAGAAAAAAACTTCTTGAAAAACTTAAAGATCATGGTAGTTTTACCATTCCTTGTGCCATAAATAAAATATTTTTTGGAAAAGATTTATGTGATTTGGGAGTCAGTATTAATCTTATGTCTCTATCTATTTTCAGAAGGTTAGGCTTAGGAAAGATTTCCGCTACTACTATAATTCTTTAGTTAGCTGATTGTTTGATCACCTATCCTAAAGAAGTTGCAGAAAATGTATTGGTAAAGGTTGATAAATTTATCTTTCTTGTGGACTTCATTGCGTTAGATATGGAGGAAGATAAAGAAATTACAATTATTTTAAGGAGATCTTTTCTTGCAACTGGAAGAGCTATGATAGACATTCAAAAAGGTGAGTTAACCATAAGAGTCAATGATGAAGAAGTTACATTTAATATATCAAAATCCATAAAATACCCAACAAAAGGAAATGATGATGAATGCTTTAGGATGAAAATTTTTTATTATTTGAGTATTGATCATTTTACAAAAATTTTTGAAGAGAAAATAGAACAAGAAGATTTGTTGAGATTTTCAAACCTATTTTACACTGATTTTGATGATGTTGCACTTTAAAGAAGGGTATTTTTGATGTTTTATCGCAGGTATGATGAATTATGGTCATTGGAGCAAACAGAAACAAAAACAGTGCAATTTGGAGCAAAAACGAGCAAGAAATGAAATTTTGCCCTATCACCTTTTGATAAGTCTTACGACGTTTAATCTCTTATACACTTATTTCATATTTTTGAATGAGATTAACTTTAAAGGAAGGTTATTTTTATGTTTATTTTGTAGGGCTATCTGTTAGGAACACAACGCAACTGAAATGGGGCGAAACGGAGCTAAAACGAAGCCAAACGGAGGCGAAACGGTGGAGCTGGGCAGTCTGCCCGCCGACGGCGCCAAAATGGCGTTGATGGCGAGATTTACCCTAAAAATGATAGAAAAGCTAGCCGACAGCGCCGTCGAGCCCGCCGACCGCGCCCGGGATGACTATGGACCGACTTTTGGCTGTTATGGGCTGAAATTTAATGTATTTGGACACTTTTTGGAAGGGTACTTGTGGAAACTCTTCAAACTTCGTCCCTATACTTTAAAANGTTGAATGCAAATAAATAGAGAAATATACTTTGATGGGCGTAGAATTAGAGATTTTAGGGTGACAGACTAAAGTCCCCAATTCGGTCCTATTGTTTGAGTACTGAAGCGGAGATGTTAGTCCTCAGGCGAGGGGAACGTGGGAGCTCTGACGTGAGAGCCGGTATCCTGCCAGCCTAGTCACAGATTCAGTAAATAAGCATAGGATTAGTCAATGTTCTTTATGCATGGACCAAAGGATAAAAAATAGGAATGCTCATATTTGGCACATACAATATCTAATGCATCTCATTCCTTTACATTATCCAATTTATTATATAAGAATAATAGTTTTTAATATCTCAAAATTCTCCAAACCAATTTATCCAAAAAGGATTATCTTTAGAATTAATATTTTCATTTATTTATAGTTACTATCTTTACATTAAACACTTGCATTTAGGAGTAGTTTCTAGATAAAACATCATTTTAACTGACATTCAAAACTAAGGAACTAATTTTAGTAGACTAGGATTTAACTAAGGACCTCTTACCTCGCTTCCCTGTGGGATCGATAAACGGGACTCCACTAGAGCCCTGTATTACTTGAACGATACGTATACTTGCGTTTGAAATTGTGACTTTACAAAATAATTATAAATATATAAATATGGGTTCATAAATTCTTGCATATTAAAAGTTTCATCATTCTTTTGGCGTCATTGCCGAGGGTTTAAATCTTATAATAGTGGTGTCAGACTCTTGTATTTTTAGGTATATAAAAAGTCACTGTCAATTTACAACATGAAAATGAGGTTAAAATGCAAGATAAGTTCATTGAAATATATAATGAAAATTTAGATGATGATCAGAAAAGATTTAAGTTGTTAGACACTACAAAAAGTAATAAAAATCTTATTCGTTCAATTTAAACACCTCCTAAACTAGAAATGAAAATACTCCTTGCATATTTAAAATATGCCTTTTTAGGATATTTATCTACATTACATGTTATAATATCCTCAGAGTTAATTGAACTATAACAAAAAAAATTATTAGTTATTTTAAGAAAATATAAGAAAAACTTTGAATGGACATTAGCTGGTATCAAAAGAATCAGTCTATTGATTTGTATCCATAGAATTTTATTAAAAGAACATCATGAACCTAAAGCTGATCCTAAAAAGAGATTAAACCCTATATTGAAAGAATTAGTTAAGAAATAAATTTTAAAATGGTTAGATGTCAGAATTATATATCTTATCATGGACAGGGCTTGGGTAAGTCCAATTGACTACGTTCTAAAGAAAGGGGGTGTGACTGTTGTTGTCGATAAGAAAGAAGAATTAATACCAACATTACAAGTCACTGGTTGGCGAATCTGTATTGATTATAGAAAATTAAATTCCACCACTAGGAAATATCACTTTCCCTTACTTTTTCTAGACCAAATGTTGGATTGATTAGCTGGTGTCGGCACTTAAAAATTTGAGGAGTTGCCCTTTGGAAGCTGGTCAGCCGCCAAAATCAGAATTTTTTTGCTCGCTTCAAAATGTCATTTAATTCACACACACACACACACACACACACACGTCGATTTTCTCGTTCCTCCACCTGAATGGTTAGTACTTGCAATGCATGTATATGATTTTGCAAGGAATTTAAGCTGCAGGAGTAGATGAAGGTTTAGCTACCAAACCCCAAGTTATGACTTTATTGAATCTTAGAAGATCCTAGTGGATGATTTTAGAAAAAAAATATGGTAAGTCTAACTTTCCCTTCCGAATGTCCAATAGATCTCAAAATGCTCAAGGCATGACCCTGGGCCACTTTGAAGATTTTTTTGAAATATTCCGTGTTTATTTTGGACTTATCATATTGTTCCATTAATCATCTGAGGTTGAAGTGTGACAACCCCGTTTCTTAATGAAACTCGACAAATAACTATCCTGAGAATAGGATACCCAATTAATCAATTGATGTTTCATTTAAAAGTTATGTGAGTGGGTTCCTCTAAGGCAAGTTTAAGTCATTTAAGACTGTGGTGCCCGCAATTAAAGTCAGGCTTGTAGTGTTTAAAGATGGTAATCACCAATCATGTTATCTTCTAAATCTGATCAATTGAGTATAGATATTGAGCCTATGTCACTACCATGCCTTTAACAATTATGATAGGTGGAATGGTGATTACCAAAATTTTGATTTAAGTGATATGTATTCTTATTGGAAGATCACATCATAATCAATCTTAGGCTCAAGATAAGTAAATTATCATCTTTTCTACCTTAATACCATCACTTAAGAATCATTTGATCTTAGTTGACTTCCAAGTCATGAAGATTAGGAGAATTATGATCTTGTTGATGTTGTGCAAAGGTGGTGAGTGAGTTTCTATCTTTTAATCTCATTATATTTCAATTATCCAATCATATTGATTAAGATCAAAATTTCACATTTTCCCTGGGTTTGGGGTACTTTACCTCATAAGTCATTAAACACAACTCAAGTGACTTGAGCATTTAGAGTGGCATATCCATGAGTTAATTGAAATATCAGAGAATAATGTGGTTTTTTTGTGTTTTTAAATTCAGGAAGTAGGTTTTTCAGAAGTGATTTACTTAACTATCCAACATAAAGTTTTTATTTATGAGAAAATTATTAGAGGTTTTCTTGAGTCAAAGAAACAATTAGGCAAAATTTCATGATTTTCTTTTGAATTAAATTATTATTATTATTTAATTTTGGTTCAATTTTAATGATTTAATTAAATAGAAAATAATGTTTTAATTACCAAAATTATTTTTATATTTTTTTTAGACCTCGCTAACTTCAGAAAACTCAGAGAATCAAATTTTGTATTTTATAATTTTTAATTTATTTATTATAATTATTTTAATGAGAAAATAAGGAAAATTCACTTTTAAGCTTTTAAAATTTATTTTTAACTTAAAAATTACGAAAAATATCCTAATGAATTCTAAGTGATCAAGGAAAACTTGTACACATTTTGAACCATTTTTTGTATTTTTGAAAATTTTGATTATTTTAATTAATTTTAATTCAAAATACATTTTAAAAATGACATATTTTCACAAAAAAAATAGATTTTATTTTCATTAACCGCCCTTGATCACAAGGAACTCAGAAAACTATTTTTCATGATTTTTCTAAGTTTATTTAATTTATTATAATTACTTTTGTACAAAAATACAAAATTTCTTTAAAAATCAATTTTAGTGCTTAAACTAAGCCAAATAATTTAAAATTTTTACAGTAAGTAAATATGATTTTTATGCAAATGTGGAACTGATTTTGTAAACTTTTGATAAGTACATAATTTACATAAATTAACACAAGGTGTATATATTTGATTAAATATAAAAATGTACAAAATAATTCAAAATATCATAATATTTTTCCTAGACTTCTCTAACCACAGAAAACCTACTAAAATTATCCTCATAATTTTTCAAATGATATTTTGATTTATATGATTAAAATAAGCCAAAATGGCCACCTTAGCTTGAAATTTAGGGCTTGAAGCATAGAGATGCCTTCTGACCTTGGAAAAATCAGAAAACATCCCCTCTGTGATGAGGAATAAACCTTAGAAATTTTAAGCCATGGTGAACCATATTTAGTCATGGTGAATTAAAATACCATAGAGGCTATTTATTTAATTAAAAATCATGTACTTGGAAAATAATTTTTATTTCTGGTCTACATTATTCTCCTCTGCTCACTGAGCAAGAGGGTATTTTTCTTTTTTTATGATTTTCCTAGAGAAAGATATGGACTTTTGAAGATCACACACTCAAATAAATCCAAAAAATTCATATTTTTCTACTTATCCACGCAGCGCCACCTCATCCTACGACGGCTCCGAGCTCACACGCGGCGCTCCGCCATTCACCGTGCCATCCACCTCAGTGGTCATGTGGTCCGCCTTTTTGTTCCAAAGACTCGTCTAGTTCACTCTCCTCCGTTGATTAAACAAACGAGCGATCGGACGACTCCTCGTTATCGTCCCCAAATGACTTAGCCCGAGAACTGTTCACACTAAAACCCTAAGATCTTCGTACAGACTCAACTAAATCACATGGGGTTTATTTCTAAACCTACATCTTCTCAAGACAAACATATCTATACAACTTATCAAGCATGAAATCATGCCATTATAAATGGAGAATCAAGAGAAGCTCGGGTTAGGGTTAGAGCTCAATACCTTTGTCTGAGAGGAGAGGCCTCAATTAGATGGTTGTGATAGCTTTGGTTAGGTCCAACAAACCTCTAGATGAAGTTTCAGGCTTTGGTGAATTTTCTAGGTATGATTTTGATCAAACTCGATTGCAGGTGTTGGTCTAGAGCTAGGTTAGAGGCTATTTGAGAAGGGGCTTTTGTGGGAGATCAACTCCTTTCACAGTTGAGATGGTGTGTAAATAATTAATTTAAGTTTGGTTCACTATGGAATTGTAGAGAAGAATGTCTTAGTTTCGACCTGATTTTGAGCTCAAAATTGAACTCTCATAGAGAGAAACAGAGGGGGAAGATTAACCAGCTTGAGCTTAGGAATGCTTGAAGAGTCTCTGATGAGATTTTGACAGACTTTCCCTAAGATTTTGGTTAGCTCTCTTTTAGCCATGGAGGGAGCTGATTAAGTAGAAAGGCTTGGGCTGGCCATTAGAGTCAATTGGTGGGTGCAAATCNTGGAGAAGAATGTCTTAGTTTCGACCTGATTTTGAGCTCAAAATTGAACTCTCATAGAGAGAAACAGAGGGGCAAGATTAACCAGCTTGAGCTTAGGAATGCTTGAAGAGTCTCTGGTGAGATTTTGACAAACTTTCCCTAAGATTTTGGTTAGCTCTCTTTTAGCCATCGTGGGAGCTGATTCAGTAGAAAGGCTTGGGCTGGCCACCAGAATCAATTGGTGGGTGCAAATTGATGCTTAGGTGGAGGGATGAAGAGCTCTAGTGACCAATCAGACTTGACTAGCTCAGGTGAGTTTTATTTTGAGTTTTGGCTAATGGGGGCTCATTTGGGTGGCTATTTATGGTGGCTAAGGAGGTGGTTGGCTATGGCTTAGTCACTTCTTGGCTCGGGANTGGGGGCTCATTTGGGTGGCTATTTATGGTGGCTAAGGAGGTGGTTGGCTATGGCTTAGTCACTTCTTGGCTTGGGAAGGTCAGGGGAGAGTTAATTATGATTTACTCCCAATGGCGAGTGATGATGGCAAAGTATTTTCAAATAAGGCCCAAATATGGTTAAGATCCCTTAAATCAAGGGATCATTGGTCCATAGCTCACCTAGGTGGTTTAGGTGGGTTTAGGTTGGTCAATATAGTCCAAATGGTGGTTGTGGTGACATTAATTTGGTGACTTTGGCATGACTAAGTCAATTTTGGTGAAGGGGTTCAATTTGGGTCAAAATGGCTAGAAGTTGGGTTTGGGTTAGGCTAGCCATGACATTGAGCCCAATTAATTGATCAATTTGGTGTATATTATAGTCATGAGGAGTTTAGAAAATATTTGCAGTGATTTTGATTTGGTTTGGAGGTTTAGTTTGGAGGATTTTGAGCATTTGGTCAATTTGGGGTGTTGGGTTAGACTTGGGTTTAGGTTAGGCTAAGGTTGGGTTAGGTCCAAATTGATTGTTCAAAATGGTCTAGAGGAATGTAATAAAGATTTTTCAACATAAATTGTTAGGGTTAGGGCATTCAATTTGGTGAAATTTGGAGACATCCAATTTGGGGAAAATTTGGGGATTTTGACTGTGGGTTAAAATTGAGTGAAATTGAGGATTGAACTAGGCCAATTGAAGGTCCAATTTGATGTGTAGGATTGTTAGGAAGAATTTAGGATTAAAATTGGGGCAATTGAGTGGATCATATGGTTCAATTAGGCGAGATTAAGTCATAAGGTCAAAATTGGGCTCAAAGCATGGGTCAATTAGGCTTGATTTGTTTTTAATTGATCATATTAAAGGTGAATTTGAGTTTAGAATCAAAATTGGGGTAGATTGGGGCCAAATTAATGGGGATGTGAGGTGAATTTGGAGAAATTGGGCCAATTTAGGGCTTTTTCGTCAAAGTGGTTGAATTGGCCAAATTGGGTCCAATTAAAAGAGTCCAAATTGATTTTAGGGACATTTGAAATAACTTTGAGGGTTTTGGGAAATTTTGGGCTACTAAAGGGAATTTTTGTAATTTTGGCAAATTTGAGGGTATTTTGGTAATTTTGGAATTTTTGGGATGTTTTGGACAATTTGGGTAGTTTCAAATGGTTTGATATGATTTTTAAATAAGTTTGGGTATTTTGGATGAATTTGAGAATTTTGGTCAAATTTAGGGTTTCAAGGGCATTTAGGTAATTTGGGTGGATTTTGGGGCAAAAGGCCAAGTTGGATATTTTGGTAGAATCGGGGTGTGAACCACCTTATATGAGCTATGGACCAATGAAATTCCCATTTGGGTCCTGTATGTACTGTTCTTAGCTAAACCCTAGTTTAGGGTCAGTGGGTCTTAGGGATCATCTACATGATTTTCCCCAAAGATCAAGGGATCAAAGTCAACAAATCTAAGTTTTAGGGTTGTGAGTGAAAGTGAGTGAACTAGCTCCAGACCAATACCCAGGGTCAACCATAAGGCCAAACAGTCGTATGGGGACTCCCCTTATGCTTCAATTATAGTGGTCCCACCTACTAAGTGCTAGAGGTTAGGACCAGTATATGGAACTTCAAGTTGAGCACAGAAGAGTTTAGAGTTTCTAAAGGTGCGGGTCCTTTTCTAGTTTTATAGGAATAGTCAACAGGAAAGTTCTATGGCTAGACCTTAGGCTAATAAAGAGGGAAAACTAAACCTCAACGAAAAGTGAGGTCAACGGTCGGGCACAAATATTTTTGTTTTTTTGGATGGAGATATTGTATATTATCAAATTTCTATTGCTCCTAAGGATCAAGAAAATGCAACATTTACTAGTATTTACGGTACTTTTGCTTTTAGATGAATGCCCTTTGGTTTATGTAATGCACTTGTAACATTTCAAAGATGTATGATATTTATATTCTACGACTTAATTGCAAAAGAAATAGAAGTTTTTATGGATGACTTTTTAGTGTTTGGAACTTCATTTGAATCATCTCTAAATCATTTAAAAAAAGTTTTAGAATGATGTGAAAAGAAAATTTTAGTAGTAAATTGGGAGAATTGCCACTTTATGGTTGCAGGAGGAATTATACTTGGACATAAAATCTCTGAAAATGGTATGAAAGTAGATCTAGCAAAAAATTCAAGTTATAGCTAAACTACCTCCTCATACTACAGTGAGAGGGGTTGGAAGTTTTTTGGGACATGTTGGTTTTTACAGGTGACACATTAAAGTTTTTTCAAAAATTACTAAGCCTCTATATCAAATTTTAGAAAAAGACGCAAAATTTGCTTTTAAGCAAGAATGCATTAATGTCTTCAAATTATTAAAAGAAAAATTAACTACTGCTCCTGCAATAGTTTCACCTGATTGGGAGAAATCATTTGAGCTAATGTGTGATGCTAGTGATTATGCAATTGGAGTTGTATAAGAGCAAAGGTATGAAAAAATTTAAAAGTTATATATTATGGAAGTAAAGCTCTGAATGAAGCTAAAATAAATTATACCACTACTGAAAGAGTTATTAACAATTGTCTATGCTTTTGATAAGCTTAAATTATATCTCATTGGAGCTAAATGTATATTGCATACAGATCACTCTTCTATAAGATATTTATGCAAAAGAAAGACACAAAACCAAGATTAACTAGATGGATCATTCTGATGCAAGAATTTTATTTTTTTGGTAGTAGATATGAAGATATATGATAATCAAATAGTTGATAATTTATCTAGGCTAGAACAGGAAAAATCATTTAATTATGAAAATGAAATTAACAAAAATTTTTCTGATGAACAACTATATACTATAAATGAATGGCATGTGGACATAGTGAAATATATGATTACTGGTCTTTTACTATATGGACAACAACGCAACAACATGAAAAATTTATTCACGATGCAAAATTTTACTTTTGGGATGACCCATATTTGTAAGCAATGTGAAGATCAAGTTATTCAAAGATGTGTACCATATTATGAAAATGAAAAAAATTATTCAAAAATGTCATGATTATGAATTTAGGGGACATTTTGAAATTGATAGAACCACATATAAAATTTTACGATCCAAATTTTATTGGTTAACTCTATTTGGGGATGTTAATACATATATAAAAATATGTGATCAATGTCAACGAGTAGGAAAAATTTTAAAAAGGAATGAAATGCCCCTAAATTTTACATTGGAAGTTGAAATTTTTTTTGTTTGGGGATTGAATTTTATAGGACCATTTTTACCCTCTTTCGGAAACTTATATATATAATTGCAGTAGACTATGTTTCCAAATGGATTAAAGTAGTTGGTTTACCTCGATATGATGCTCGAAGTGTTTCAAAATTTTAAGTACTAATAACAAATATGCGGTTCAATCCTAAGAAAATAAATTCAGTATAAATAATTTTATCTTTTAAAATCTCTAAGCTACCAAACCCGTAATATTAACGCAAGTATACGTATTGCTCAAGTAATAAAAGACTCTAATGGAGTCCTAAGTATCGATCCCACAGGGAGTTGGAAATTCTTATCGTTATAACATCAAACACAATATTCAAACTATAAAACTTAGGTAAGCAAAACAAATATAAAGTAAATTTAATGTGCACTAAATAAAATGCAGTTAAAAGAACTAAGTTAACTAAACTAATTGTTAAACTTCAAAAGTAAACTTATAAAGACTAAAGAAAGTTTTGAAATAAAGAGTTCAAAATTAAGAAAACATCCTTCCACTTTACAATGAATTTATGGAATTTGAAGAAATTATAATCATTTAAAATACAAATAAAATTATATTATGCTAAATAGGAGCAATCCTATTCCTTACCCTCTTAGAGTGCATAAAGAACATTGACTAATCTAGAGTTTGGTCTCTAAATCCATAGTTAGGTTGAGAGGATACTGGCTGCCACTCCAGAGCTTTCACTTCTCTCTTCTTTGAGGGCTAAAAATCTTGCTTTAGTTTTCAAGCAACAAAACCAAATTGAGGATTTTAATTTGTCACCTTAAAATCTCCAATTTTGCACCCATCAAAGTGTATTTATCTATTTATTTGCACGCAACCCCATGGATTACATTCTCACCTCTGAAATTGAATGTTACTCAGCATAGCCCTTTCGGATCATTTGTTTCTCAACAAATTTTAACCTTTCAAGTGACCAGATCTAAAAGTAAATGAAGACCAGAGCTTGAATCATCACAATTTATTGACATTTAAAATCTTACAGAACAAAACTAATTCTTCCCAAAATCATATCTCATTATAGAGAGAAAGATAAAGAAGTCTACTCAGAATTCATGAGAAGGATATGACAAAAAATAGATTTCATATATAAAAACAAGTTTACAAAATAATGAAAGAACAGAACACAACTTATCTCACACTCCTTCTCAAGCAAATCCCTAAAATTTCCCTTTAAGCGTTTCTCTCTTTAAAATTGCACTCAATTCTCGCTTAGAAGTGTAATGAAGAAGAAATCTCTCACATTCCCTCTACTCTTATAACCCTAGAAGAAAATCCTCTCACCTTCAAGACTTCTCTCTCATACCAAAACCTTACGTCTCCCTTCTCTTCTATAGACTCTTCAATTTTTAATTAAGGCGAGCCTTCTTTCAAAAGAAATTAAAAATTTCCTTCAATTTTTTCCCTAAAAGTCACAACTTTTAAAACAAAGAGAAAAGTCCCTTCATACAAGAGATATATGTTTTCATTAAAGAGCCTTCCAAAGTGTCTAGATGCATTGAACCATTCCATGGGATGTTTGAATATTTTAGAGCATTCAAAAACTACTCAAAAAAAGTCACGAACTGCCTTACTCCATCTTAATTTGTCTCTAATGCTTCTCGCGTCGGCCTAATGAAGTTCGCACTAATATCTAGATTCTAGCACTTATGGCGCCAATCTGGCACTTTTGGCACCACTTCTCTATAAAATTGCACCTCTGATGCCAGTTTCTAGTGCTTTTAGTGCCAACTCTTTGGAAAATGGCGCCTCTGGCGCCTTTGGTGCCAGGACAATTGAAATCTCCATTTTGGCTCTAAATTTCCTTGTTTTTTTCTACTTTTTGCTCCAAATGCCTAAAATTGATATACTTGTAATAAAAACATGAAAATACCCTTCNTTGGAAAATGGCGCCTCTGGCGCCTTTGGTGCCAGGACAATTGAAATCTCCATTTTGGCTCTAAATTTCCTTATTTTTGCTACTTTTTGCTCCAAATGCCTAAAATTGATATACTTGTAATAAAAACATGAAAATACCCTTTTTTATATCACTAAAATAAGCATAAAATATATACATAAAATAGTACATTATTTTGGTGTATCAAAATCACCCAAACTTAAATGTTACTTGTCCTCAAGTGACCCTTTTGCTACATAAAAATATGACTTATGATAGAGATTAACTTATAAACTTCTATAATTTGTTTTAATGAATATAATAGTATATGTTAAGAAAAACTTTTAATAACTTAAATTAAATCTAAAATTATATGAACACCTAATAATCAAGTATAAGAGTTCTGAATCTCCATTTATTTCAAGAAGAATTATAAATTATCATATCGAAGATACTAAGAATATCTATATGG
Source organism: Phalaenopsis hybrid cultivar (assembly GCA_002079205.1). NCBI lineage: Eukaryota > Viridiplantae > Streptophyta > Magnoliopsida > Asparagales > Orchidaceae > Phalaenopsis > Phalaenopsis hybrid cultivar. The sequence continues at coordinate 1,222 of JXCR01119648.1, read as the reverse complement.
AAAAGAATTTCATGAAAACTTTATTAGTAAGGATGATAATACTCAGATACAAGTTTAGAAAAAGTAATAAAGCCTTTTTCTTCAAGTTGATTTAAGTGAAGTCAATTTTTTATTAGGCATCTTCTCACATATTTTTCTTTTATTTTTTTTATTTCCTTTTTCTTTTTATTTTCCTTTTTCTTTTTTTTATTTTTTAGGATCTTTTTCAATCATTTATTTTTTTTAGTGTGAGGATTACTATATCTGGATAGCCTTTAATAATTTTGAACTTCACTATCCTCTTTTTAAAGCCAAAACTTCTTAGTTTTCTTCACTTTATAAATCCATACTAGCTTTGAATATTTTTCATNACTTCACTATCCTCTTTTTAAAGCCAAAACTTCTTAGTTTTCTTCACTTTATAAATCCATACTAGCTTTGAAGATTTTTCATAAGTCTCATTCTTTTCTTCTTACATGAAACTCTAAGATTATTAATACTTCAAAAATACAATTTTATTTACTTCAAATTGAAAAAACATAGTCTTTTTCTTTAATACTAAATATCTTAACTCTAGAATTGACCTTCATTATTAAAGATTTTTAAAAATATAGTTAATTGAGGATAACAAAATTTAGTTCACTTCTTCTAAGGAAATTTTTCTTTNTACTAAATATCTTAACTCTAGAATTGACCTTCATTATTAAAGATTTTTAAAAATATAGTTAATTGAGGATAATAAAATTTAGTTCACTTCTTCTAAGGAAATTTTTTCCCCCCAAACTTAAGTTTTTAAATAATAAGTAAAGCAAGTAGTACAAAAAATTTGCAGGTGAAAGAAAACATTAAATGCATAAAAATAAAACTAACCTGTAGTAGATTTTGAATATGAAACTTGGCTCTTGATATTTTGCAGGTGCTAACTTAAAAAGTACATGCTTTAAAACATTAAATGAAATAATATATCAAAAGATTTGCTAAGAAAAGATAAATTAATAACATGAACAATAAGTTAAAGCAACTAAAAATGCTGAAAAATAAAAGTCTACAATTTACTATTACATATACCAGTTCAATAAATCCACAAATTAAATACATAAATGGTCCACAAGTTGTTCCTAAAACATGAATATATCTTCCCAAAATCATATCTCAATGTAGGTAGAAAGATAAAGAAGAGAACTCAGAATTCATGAGAAGGATACGAAAAAACACAAATTTCATATATAAAAACAAGTTTACA
>JXCR01119646.1:13070-26878 GCA_002079205.1 Phalaenopsis hybrid cultivar | reverse complement strand
CAGATTCTGAGTGCAATTGGTGGCCCACCGGCGCCTCCGGAGTGGAAGGCTGAGATGTCGGCGGTGGTGGGCGTTGGTGGGGGGTCTACAGTGGTCAACTTTACATATCAGGTAAATTTATTCTCTGGTTAAAGGTATGATGCTGGTTGTCCAGTTTTTTTATTCCAATTTCGTAGGTTAGGTGACTGCCGAAGATGTGGATGGGAGGGAATAGAACCATTCATGGCGGCTTTGAAAATTATTGAGGAACTGCTCTTTTGGCGTGTTCTCCTTTCATGGTAAATGAACAGTTTTTACGCATGTAAAGCAAATATGAATCTTTTGCTGGCCTAAAGTTTGGTGGGGTGGCTCGGTTGGGCCATATATGATAGTGATGGAGCCTTAGACTTACACATTCCAAGTGCATGGATTCCGAATTGAGTAAAGATTTTTTTGCATTGCACGTGTTGGGGTTCCTCTTATAATGGGTTGGTTTGCCACCTTCCAGGAATGATAGTTTAGCATAATTTCTATTTTCTGTAGTGTTGTGTTGATCGAAGTTGATGTATAAAGAACTTTAAAATCAAGAAAGATTTACATACCTACCACTCAATTCACATGTAACACCTAAAATTTGATTTTTTTACATACATGTCTCCTTACCTATGATTGAAAAGGTGCATATCACCTTTAGAAGTTAAAATGGTGGTATTTTTCATGTAATGTGAAAGATTTTGGCAGTATTATTATAATGATTCCCAATTATGTGAACTAAGACAAAGCCGCGTTTATAAGGAGGGTTAAATAGCTAATGGGACAACGATCATTTGGCTATTTAAAGGTGTTTAACCGGTCATATTGTATGGGTCTTTGGTCTATATATATGTAACGTTGTATATGAGTTGAGAGGGTCAAGGAAGAGAAATTCTGAGAACATGATGAGGAACCAAGAAAGTTTGTATCGAGATCAAGAACGATAGAGAGCTTGGAACCAGAAAGCTTGTTTCGAGATCAAGATTCATAGAGAGCTTGAGGAGATTGGTTCGTCTTTGATTTTGTGCGGTGTAATATTCAAGATTGTCTTAGTGAATTGTTTCTTGATTCCCTCCCGTGAATGTAAGTTCTATGAACTGAACCACGTAAATTTTTGGTGTTTTTGTTTGCACATCTTCTTTGTGGTTTTCTTCTTTTCCTGTTTCAGTTTTGTTGTCCTGCAGTTTCCATTGCTGTCTCGCGGTTTTCTTGGCAGCAGATTTCACAACAATTTTCGTCGTCTGTGGAAAATTCTAGCCGCGACAATAGGAATTGCTAAGCTTGACATCGAGAAATTCATCGAAAAGAATGATTTCAGCTTGTGGAGAGTCAAGATGAGAGCCCTATTGGTGCAACAAGGAGTCGCGGAAGCATTGTAGGGGCCTGTGGCATTGCCGACTGAGATTTCCGAGAGAGAAAAGAACAATATCCTGAACAGAACACATAGTGTGATAATCTTGAGCATGAGTGACTAGGCTCTAAGGGAAGTGTCAAGAGAGACGACGACTTAGGCGCTCTGGGCTAAACTCGAGCTGCTCTATATGACGAAATCCTTTGCCAATAGACTCTTTTTGAAGCAACGTTTGTACTTTTTCAAGATGCACAAAGATAAATCTGTCTCAGAGCAAATTGATGAGTTTAACAAGATCATAGATGATCTTGAAAACATTAACGTCAAGGATGGATGACGAGGACAAGACACTGATGTTGTTAAACTCCATTCCCAAGAGTTACGAGCACTCAAAGATGCAATGCCCTATGGAAGAGTGCAAACAAGTTTACTAGAGGAGGTTCAATCGATGATTAGAGTCAAAGAACTTCAAAGGAAATATGACATGAATGAGGAAATCAACGGAGATGGTCTTACCGCACTCCAACTGGTTGTTTCATTTTTGTTTCTCTTATTTGACTGCGCTAATGTTTTTCAGCATACCACTGGTTGTTTTATTTGCTTATGTAATGCACTTTGCATGTAAGCAGTCATTACGATAATGCCATGGTAAAATAGTTGATGATATGGTTTTCTTGTGCCTTCGCAATCTTACCCTGGAACTGGATTGTAGAACTCCTGAAACATTGCTTTTATCATAGTCTACTGGTTTTGAAAATTTTCATCTTTTGATGGAATTTCCACCTATTAATGATCTTTTACTCTTAAGGAAGACAGGAAATTGGCAGAGATCCAAAATATTGTTTCTATCATAAAGGGGCGTGAGGAACCTGACCGCTATGTTATTCTCGGCAACCATAGAGATGCTTGGACATATGGTGCTGTGGACCCTAACAGCGGTACAGCTGTTCTCCTTAATCTTGCCAGTCGTTTTGGTGCTCTGCTACGCTCGGGATGGAGGCCTAAGAGGACCATCATTCTATGTAGTTGGGACGCAGAGGAGTTTGGAATGGTGAGAAACTAAAGCAAATATTTTAACTCTTGAGCACATTTCCACTGAATAGTTGCAAAACTTATTTGTTGTCAATCTTATTGCGTGCTACTGTATTGGCATTAATAATTGGAATTCAAAATTTAATGTGGATTATGTTATAACATAATATTTCTATCTAGTTTTGTTTTCATCTAGATTGCTATTAGCTTGCAATGTTTTGGTCTGTATCTTATATGTTATATTTCTTAGGAGCAGTGGTTAGTAGTAGTTTGCAATCATTAGTTGCTGGTGCCCAAAAATTTGAAGTATTTTTAGGGAACAGGGGCAAGTAATGGATTGGAATAATAAGTTACTGGTTCTCACTATCTTAAGTACAGATTTCATTATCATCATTGGCGTTATGGGCCTTGTGCCTGATATTTATGGTTGGAATATTGAATTTTCTTTCCTTATTTACCTTTCATTTCTTTTGAAGGCATTGCATTTATCATTGAATGCAGATTAGCTAGATCTTATTAAACTTTTAACTATGTTATATGGCTTATTCCTTTCCCTTAGGATTCCTTTCACTTTGGCAGCTTATCTCTCTGCCAAATGCTCATGAACATTGAGAAAATGAGTACTGAAATGTGCAAACTTCTATTTTTGTACTCGCAAAATTATGGTTTATTTTTCTTTATGATCTCAGCTTTATTTGTGTTGTTATATGTATGTGTATATGAATATTTGTATATTATTAGGGTATTGGATCCTCTTTTTGGGCTTTCTGCTCAGTAAAAGTTCTTGTAGAAGTTTGCACTACAATATTTTTTATTCAATTTAGTAATTGTGTTATGCTTTTTGTGTTTTCAGATTGGGTCTACTGAGTGGGTGGAGCAGAACCTGGGAATTTTAGAATCGAAGGCAGTAGTCTATCTAAATTTGGACTGTGCAGTTCAAGGTCCTGGCTTCTATCCCAGTGCATCCCCTCAACTGGACGAGCTTTTGATTGAAATCATGAAACAGGTGTGGAACAATTTGGCCACTTTTGCCGGCCATGACTTGCTTTATCATTAAGAAAGCTTATCTTCAAAGCTCTGCATGGTTCATTGTTTAAACTTATTGTTTGGGAAAATAAAGAGAGATCCTCTTATAAAGATATAGAAATTCTCACAGGAGCTCTTGTAATTTTTATGGATGCGATATTGGTTTATTTATTCAGGTGGCAGACCCAAGCTCCGAAGGCATGAGTGTATATCAAACTTGGGAAGCTAATAATGGAGGAATAAGTAAGGTTAATACATTTTTATTTTCTTTGAATTTTTTTTCATGAGTGATTTACATTATTTGTTGATTTTTTTAAGGAAGGAGTTCTGTTAAAAATCTAGTTCGTGCAAAACTGTAACTTATGTTTAGATTTAATTTCAATGCTTTCAGTTTATTAGGAAATTTAGATTTTATTTATACAGTTTATTAGTTAAAATCTTTTTTAAGCTTGAATTTGAATTACTGATTTAGGATTTAGTTTAGACAGTTTTGCATTTTAAAATTAAATATTTGCTCTTATTTTTTGTGCTTGTAACCTATTTATAATGATTTGTAATTGATTGTAATTAAACAAACTGAATTTACTCAATCAAGATATTTTTTGAACTTTCAACCCAGATGGAATCTGACCGTTTTCTCTAGCCCTTTAAGCCCCTATCTCCTAATACTTGACTGCTCCCTTTTTGTTTTCATCTTCTACATCATTTGGTGTCTGAGATGAAATCTCATCTATTCAATTTGATTCTTTGACACAAAGCCAATTGTGTTTTTGTTCCATTGTCAATCTTTGCAGTATGCAAGGTCACAACCATCCTACAATCTCTCCGAGTGAAAGGGCTTCATTACGACCTCTATGGATGCTACTGATTTAAGATCATTGTGCTCCACTAGTTGTTCGCGTAGACATCTCATATAAAACATCATTTAGATCATTTACATTTGTTCATTATTACATCCAACTCCAAGCATGCAAACTCAGTTCACTCGAGAGCATGCAGATCATTGCCTGACCACTTCTCCTGTGTCCTCTCTATACAACACTATCATAGCTACTCTGGATTTTGTAACTGCAAGTCTCCTTACATGATTTTCTCCTTCCAAATACTTCGCCTTAGCCATTTCAATCGTTAACATCTAACAATCTCTATATCTCGGTTAAATCTTGTGACTCACTCCTTTTGAGCTATCCGTCTCCAATCGATTAAATCTAATGACAGGGCGGAGTTTATTCCCTAGGAGATCACATAACTGGATCTTTCCCGTCTGGGTGCTAGTGCTGGGGCCCTTTTGGGACCCATATCTAGGATTTATTTAATTAGAATTAGGGTTGATTTTTGTCTTGTATGGTAAGCTGTTAGAACCTGGTTTTATACAATTTAGCGATGGTTTATATTATTTGGAGATATGTCTCTCTGTTTTCTCTTGTTTGGAGTGTTGTAACCTTGTTCTCTTGCTAGTGGTATGCTCATAGCATGTTTTCAAGAAGTGGTGGTGGTTCTCTTTAGGCATCCGCGCCTCGCCGATATTGCTTCCTGCTGTCTTCATCTTGGATAGCAGCAGGAAGAGTTGTTTCCTCTTCCATTCTTCAAGAATTTCCCATCTTCTCTATTTCGTGCCATTCTACAACATTTCTCTGCTAGATTCATTCCTCAAACACCTAGGAATATAGAACAGTGATGTCAGCATGTAATTGTGGGAACGCCTGAATTTCCTCATATAAGTAAAATGTTATTTTTGGAGAATCAGTGTGCTCGAGGCGTGCTATAGAAAGTATTTCTGGTTGATTATTGCTCGTATAGTATTGTATAACTAGTTGATGAGCATGCTATTATTTGAAATAATTCCATTTTTTTTTTAATTGCTGCTTCAGATTGAGAGACTCTCTAGAGCTGACTCAGATTTCACTGCATTTTTGCATCATGCTGGAGTTCCTGCTACAGATATTTATTTCGGTGAAGGTATTTCAAGCTGAGGGGCAGATGGAACTATATGCTTCTTTTTAAATGATCTTTAGTAATACTCTATTTTCGGGCATGCAAAGACTAAATTTTTTATCAATGATGGTCTAATTATTACTTTATTCATCTATATATGGTTTCAACTCGAAGCTTGCCTGCTAGCTGCAATTGTGTTTTGGGGCTGATGATTGTTGTTTATGATTTAAGAAATATATTAGTTAACTGAATTTGACGTTTTGCACTGATATCTGACATCAGCTAAAAATTTTCTTAGGCCAGGAATTTTTTTTGTAAAGATAGGAACTAATAAATTAATAAGGCTGTTAAACTGAAGAAATCTTGACGTAAAAATAAATTTACATTGTGGTACCAAATATGACCTATTATGTTTCAAATGTTTGGCATACTACGTAATCCAGAGATTTAATTTCTGGTTGCATTAGTAGATTTATCATCAATTTGACAAATCTAAAGCTATTTCTTTATCTTCAAATGATCATATCAAGCTTCTTTTATCTATTTTTCAGGATTAGATTTTCAGCCTATCTATTTTTATTTTATCAAACACATTTTCAGAACTATATTGACATGTAGTAGCGGTTTGGAATTCCATCAGAAAAATATTTGAAAGCTATCAACTCGTGGATGCTAATTGCTCTTAATTTGTAAATGACAATATTTGAGCCATAGTTTGATCCTTGGATATTGCTAATATGCACAGTACAACAATAATTCAGATTATATTTCACTTATATTTCCTTATTCTGCAACAAAACCAAAAACTTGATCCTGAAGAAAAATAAGAATTTAACTTTTAACTTATATATATTGGGATACTACACAAATATACATATCGTTATCAAGTAATATATGATTTTTTGATTAAAACTTGAATATCGAACCTACAAGGAGAATACGCAATATGCACTATTGAACAACAACATTTCTATTTTTAATAAAAAAGATAATTATCTAAACTAAAGATGATTTTTGCAGTAATAAAAATTTAAATATTTTTGGTATTTTTCAATATTTTGATAGAACAATAACAATTTAAAAAGATAACTAGAGTTTTTGTAGAATAAAAACACTAAATATGAAAATATATTTCTTCTTGTTATGAATCAGTAATGAGTATAGAAATTCTGTTGTGGAAGTATGCAAATTGTGTTGTGTCAAATAGGATAAATAATATTCTTTACCCTTACTAGAGATGCTATAAAGAACATTGACTAATTTAAAGTTTGAATAATTCTGAAGACTGGTTAGGCAGAGAAGTTACTAGCTTTCACACTAGAGTTCCCTCAATTCCCTCCCCTGGAGGCTAACATTTCGTATTTGAACCTAAAAAAATAAATCAAGTTTAGGGCTTTAACCTGTTACTTTAAAGTCTTATAACTCTACACCCTTTAATGAATATTTATCTATTTATTTGCACTCAATCATATGAACTGCATTTTCATTCATACAACCTCATGCGATTCTTTTCAATTTTTGACCTGAGACAATACCAGTCCGATTCTTACATGTTCTCACAATAAATTTTAATATCTGGATTGACCAAATCAAGAAGTAAATGAAGTGCTTTAATTTAAATCATCACAACTTCTTCTATCATTGAAGATCAATACTTTCCACAACTTCCGTGCAAAACTTAATTAATTATCATTTTAAGAAAAAATATAAAGAAAACTACTCAGAATCCATGGAGAAAACAAAACCACACTTTGGTTTAAAAGAAGAAATCACTGTTAAACCAACAACAAATCTCAATTAAAATCAAAAGTAGTCTCAAAACAAAAAGATAAAAATATATCTCAAGTCTTCCACCAAACTATTGAAGTTCCTTTGATTCTATTCTCTTTACAATCACTCAAAATAAAATAGCAAAAATGATAAAATAAAAGTAAAAGTGGTACTTGAAAATCTCTCCGAACTAACTTCAGAACTTTCAAAATTTTCCAATACTTTCAGGACCCTTTTCTAAGTTCTCATCTTCTTTCTTTTATAATTTTCCAAAAGGTGTCTTGGTTTCTCTTCAAAATATGTCTAGATTCGATGTATTTTCTCAAGAGATGCATTCTTTCATGATAATTTTCATCCATGGTAGTTATAACCATCTATTAAGCCAATGAGTGCCTCAAAAACCTCTTCAAAGTTAGTAGAAACCGAATTTACTCGTCCAATAACTGCCATTGGCGCTTAGGCGGAGCCTTCTCTGTTTAACTGGTGCTTAAGCGTCGGATCTGGCGCTTAGGCGTCAAAATTCTTTTGCACATTTTTCACCTTTTTGCTCCAAATTTGATTTTTTTCACTTCTTTAAGCATTTTTCACCCTTTTTACCTGTATCTGTAAGAAAAACATAAAAATATCTTTCATTAAAGCGCAATATCTTTGAAATATGTATAAAAATGTATCTAAAAACACTATATATTTTAAGTGTATCACAATTTAATTTAGATTCTTTCTATTTTTCAATTTGTATCCTGATATTTCTTCCTCGCTTACTTATTTAAGATTTAATTAATCACACTTTATTTAAATTTAGTTGAGCAAGCATTCAACTTGTCGCTTCTATTGCATGTCAGATTTAGTATGTTGTCCAGGAGTATTGCTTCTAGTAGTTAAAAATAAATCTAGTATTGTTTTGTCTTCCATCTAAATCATGCCACCATTGTAGTAGACCGTGCATTGCTTTTATGATTGTTACCCCAAGTTTTCATGATAGTGCATTTACTGACTTGATTGTATCGTTGAACATGTATTGTCATATAATAAAGATTGTATCATGTTATTCTTGTTTCAGACTACCCTTTCTACCATACATCACTAGACACATATGAGTGGATGGAGAAACATGGAGATCCGTCATTTCTTTATCACGTGGCTGGTAAGTTTACTTGCCTTTATTTTGTGAGCGTTGAGTTATATGTCAATCTTTCTATTTCTTTTTTAATAAAAAACAGTGAAAACTCTTGGAGGTTCAATAAATAATAATTGACAATTATAAGGGATCATCGAATCAAATTTTGTTCCCCATTCGTTCATGTTTATGCCATGTGAAAAATACGTGTTATTACTAATCTGTTATTACTAACACGTGAGTCTGAATCAATACAATATTCTTTTTGTCTGCTTCGAGATCTGTTTTGCGAAATGTCCAATCTAGATTGAATACATTATCTTTTTAAGATGATCCTTATTTCATGAATGTTGGTGTGTTAAAACTTTGTTTTTCTAGAGGTAAATTGGTTTAGCATGGTTTCGGACCCCATGGTAGCTGGCTCTAATTAATGTAGGATAGAATGAAGAGCTAGTACAGAATGCGAAACTAACTCTAGAAATATGTAATGCAAAGTTGAGATGACAATAACTGTAAGTATTCATTAAAATTTACGTTGTTCTTTCCAAACAATGATTTCAACTAAAAGATTTGTGCTACACTAGGTGAAGAATCAACTATATGCAAAACAATTGAAAACATACTTCTAAGAGAGGAGTAATTAAGAATCGAGTCTTAGTTTATTGGTGTGATTGCTACACATACCACTCATTACAAAAAAGTCTAAATAAACTAAAAAATACATAAATGCTAAATTCTAATATTTCCTAAAACTAAATCAATAGTAAAGCATGAAAACAACTAAACTTTTTGTGTTCTTGATGCTTGGTCTTGCATCATTTATCCTACAATAAATGGTCTTGCATCCTCATCCGCTTGATTACCAATGTTATGCCTCATGTACTCGCTTGTAGACCAATCCTTTGTGCCACAACATCCCGCACTTCCTCTTGTATGTAAAGTCATTTGTGCTTGTTCTACCCTGATACATTGCCTCGTGTCCACATCCTTGCATTAATCAGCCGTCGTGCAATGCTCTCTCACCCAATCGCTAACTCAGCACTTTTTCGTCTTCTCATGATTTGTGCTTGTCCAATAATCATCTTTGCCTGTTGTTTTCACCAATGGAAAACCTACTTTTGCCAATTGTTTATTCCATCTACCATCATTTACTGTGAATTGCTGGCAAAGCAACTTGATATTATTATGAAAATTAAATTGCATGGAGGGGATTGAATCTGTAACTTCTGATGAAAAATTGCATTACTAACACCTAAAACCATAACCAGCGGTGGAGGATTTGTTGAATGGGCTCTGATGGCTCTTTAACACCTATACTTATAGCTCCTGTTGCGTATGCACTTTAAATAAGAATATTTTTAAAAAAAAAAACTTAAATTATAAAAAATGGACCTTTGAAAAAAAAGAAAAGCTTAAATATAAATAAATTTTCCTGAACTTGGACGACCGAACATTGGAGTAGTGCAAACTTCTCCAAAACATCATTATTTACTTGTATGATATGGCTATCTCAAATTAAAATAGGCTACCTCAAATTAAAATAGGCTACCATCCATATTATGCTTAGATGCGAGCTATCCTAATAAGTTCATGGTAAGCTTGTTCTTGATTTGAACACAATGTTTGAGAACAATTCACTTTGTGTGTTGGTTTANAAATTAAAAAAAAAAAAAAATTGAAGAACAAGTCAAACTGAGCAAAGAAAGATGGAAATTATGAGAAAATTTAATAAATTAAAGCACAAGATAGTTCATCATGAGATTTTTGGCATTATCCTAAATATTTGTACTTGGACCTAAAATCTTGCACCATGGCTCAAAGAACGCAATTTCTCAAGAAATTTTACATCCAAAATACACGACTGAAGAATAGAAGACAGCCCTAATATGCTAATAACTCCCTTAGAAACTCTCAAGGTATTGATAGATAGAGACCCATAAGCTTGAGTTGCTCGAATCCCGAAAATGTTGGAATGCAATTTGATAATACAGTGCTGTGGGTTGGAACATAAATTTTTCAATTTTTAGCAATCCACTTTTATTCCCCGTAAACACCAGTCTACATACGATGATTTCAACTCATGTATCTCCCGACTATTCAAATATTATAAAATACCAGCTAAATAGAAGATACACGTCAGTTCTGATTACTAATCTCTATCTAGTGAAACAAAAACTAAACTCAAAATTGCTTCTGTTGGTTATGATAAACATTATTTCATTTAAACTAGCACTACTAACTTGGAGCAATGAATCACCACTAACTCATCATGAAACAACTCATCTATGCATTATTGGAGTTTTCTTATAGAATTTGCTTGATTGGGCCATGCCATCGTGTATAAAAATCCAATAATCAGTTGGACAATTATCACTGTTATGTTTGAAAATCTTCCTTTTTTCTTTTGCTGTTTATAGACACATCCCTAGTCTCTAAAAAAATTGTTGCGAAATATTGTTTCAGCTTCTGAAATTTGGGGACTCTTAGGCCTTCGTCTTTCGGATGACCGCATCTTGCCTTTTGATTATAACTCCTACTCCAGTCAATTACTGGTAGGGAGGCCTTTTGACATATTTCTACAGGCCTACTGTTTCAAGGAATTGATAGAAAATCAGCTCTCTTTTTCTGAGTTCAGGAACACGCAAATGCTCTGACAGCCTTATTTGATGGTCTGAAGATAGACCCCATACTTTCATCCATACAGAAGTTTACTGCAGCAGCCGAAGCAGCTCAGGATGAAGCCAAGGTTAGATATCCTTANTGATAGAAAATCAGCTCTCTTTTTCTGAGTTCAGGAACACGCAAATGCTCTGACAGCCTTATTTGATGGTCTTAAGATAGATCCCATACTTTCATCCATACAGAAGTTTACTGCAGCAGCCAAAGCAGCTCAGGATGAAGCCAAGGTTAGATATCCTTGTGAATTATAATTATACTCCATTTATAGCTCCCATACAGAAGTTTGGCATCAATTTTATTTTTTATTTTTTTCTTTTATTTTTAAAAATATATTTGTTTAGTTTATTTTTTTGTTTGTTTCTATTTTATAATTTTAAAAATGAATCTTCTTGTTTTTAAAACATTTAAAATAACTTTTATGTTTTTGNTATTTTTAAAAATATATTTGTTTAGTTTATTTTTTTGTTTGTTTCTATTTTATAATTTTAAAAATGAATCTTGTTGTTTTTAAAACATTTAAAATAATTTTATGTGTTTTAAGTTTTTCTTTAAAGAGCCGTTACAATCTTTCAAATCAAAACAATATAAAAATGGAAAACGGAAAACTAAAATCTAAAGTGATCCCAAATGACCCACAATTTAGCTATTTTGTGTCTTGGCATACATACAATGTGATACATTTGGCAACCTAATCCTAATGTCCCCATTATTTGTATGTGAAATTTACATAAACACCACCCAATTCTTATGTATTTAAATATTTAACTCGTATACTTTGATTTTTACATTTATACCGCCCAAGCCTTTTATATCACATAAAAAACACCACTTTTTTAACTCTTAAAATGTGGAAAAACACTTTTTCATGCATACTTTGGATGGCATATATGTAAAAAAGTGAAGTTTAGGTGTTAGATATGGTAAATACATAAAAATTGAGTGGTATGTATATAAATCCATGCAACCTTCTTTTTTCTCAAACTCATTTAATGTGATTTTAAGGCCAATACGATTGTTTCCACTTGTTTTACTGGATTTTGACCTGCAGATGTTTAAAGTGCAAGGTTTAGCAGAAGACGGCACTTCTTCTGTAAGGCTGCGGGCTTTTAACGACAGGCTAATGCTCGCAGAGAGGGCTTTCTTGGACCCAGAAGGCCTCAGAGGTCGGCCATGGTTTAGACATCTGGTTAGCATTTACATACATACCACCCAAATTTTATATTTTTTTACATATCTAACACCAAAACTTTCTTTTTTTACATTTATACCATTTTAGCTGCTGCTGTTGATTTTGCAGCTATATTCTCCTCCAAAGGATGGTGCAAGTAAGCTTTCTTTCTTTCCCGGGATAGCCGATGCAATATCTGATTCTATGAAGAGCTCGACGAAGGGCGAGACGACGACGATAGAGCATGAAATATGGAGGGTTGCCCGAGCCATTCGGAGGGCTGCAGATGTGCTTCAAGGCGAACTCACTTGATCCAATCATGAAAGTAAGCAGCCACCTAAACATCAGTTTTTTTGTCTTATGGTTGAGCTGAAATATGTGCATAATAGATTGTGTATAGAGTTAACATGACAAATTGTTTGAGTTGCTTTCTTCAAACATTTATCCATTCTGCTGCTTGATATTATGAACGTTATATTATCACATATATCTTAGTACTTGGTGTAGTATTAAATTTTTTTTCAAGCTTATTAATTTTATTGATTGAAATATTTAGTTCTTATTTGGGGATCACTTATGTTTGTTATTTTTTTTTTATTTTTTGTTTTTACTTTGATTTTAAAAACATGTTTGATTAGTTTTTTTTTTGCATGTTTTTATTTGTTGTTTTCAAAAATATATTTAGCTTATTTTTAAATTGAAAATATCTAAAAAATTATTTTGGGTATTTATAAAAACAATTAAATATGTTTTATTTCAAGTAAAAATATAAATAAAATAAAATAAAAATTAAAGTCGAGTGATCTCAAATGGACCTCTATGTATGATTCAAAATAGGGGTGTTAAATTAGGTTTGCGAGTCGGGTTAGGTTGTCATCCCAAATATTAGGTAAGACAAATTTCAACCCGAACATGGCCCATCTTTAACCTGTCTCTCTGAACACGACTTGTAAATAACATTTGACATAAGGAATAACAGCTATTTAGGTCAAATTTGGGTTAATTTTGAGTCAATCTTTGGTTGGTGAGTCGATTTTGAGTCAATTTTGGATCATTTTCGCATTGGCCGGTCATCTCAAACCCGACCCAGAAAATGAGAAGGGCTAAGATTTTTAATACGAACTAGAGACGAAAATTATTCGAGCTAACTTGAACCTGAATTTTTTAAGTCGGTTCGAGCTGAGTTGACTTGGGTTAAATTTGTACACCCTTAATTCAAAATTTTATCACATAAAAATATACCTCATTTTAACTTAGAAAAAGTAAAATTTATCTTTCAATCCATATATATATATATATAAGAATTGAGTTGTATGTATGTCAAATTTTCAATTTTATATGCATGCTGTAGCGCCTGATTTGTTGTACTAGTTCAAGAACTAAAATAGTTATTACACGCATGAAGACAATGAAGCTGATCGGATTACCGTCTACGAAATCTAAACCATTTGAGCTGTCATCGTTGAAAAAGTTAATTATGCACTAAACAAACCGAACACGAATGAACAGAACTTGTGTGTGTCATGTGTTTGAAATTGTTCGTGAAGTCATTGTTCGTGTTCGTTTCTTAACGAACTACCCGAACACGAGCTGTTCGCGAACGACGAGTCAGCTTGACATCACTAATATATATATATATATATATATATATATATATATATATATATATATATATATATATATATATATATATATATATATATATATATATATATATA
>JXCR01119636.1:148127-162657 GCA_002079205.1 Phalaenopsis hybrid cultivar | reverse complement strand
CTTTTTAGAAACAAGACTCAAATGAGGGAAAAGGTGGAAATTTTATGAAGCTAATTTTGAATCTGAGAATCTTTGGAATTTGTACATATGGTATTGCATTTTCTTAGTTCTTAAATTTTGGATTTGTTGGTGTGTTACATCATTTTTTTTTCTGTTTTTGCTGTATCCTACTCTCTTTAACTCTGGAAGTATTTTTATTTGATAATATTATGGAGGTATTGTATTCTGTTATTTATATAAATTAAAATTGTTGATATGCACCCGTTGTTAGAATGGTTTTAAAGGGTACATTCATATATGTAAATAGATTCATACATTAAATGCATGTAAATAGATTCATGAGTTGAGCTTGATTTACTTGGTTGCTAGCTTATATTTAGGTTATTTAGAACTCGGCATATTTATGATCAACCAGTGTTTGAATTTTTTGAAAGAATAATATAATTGCATGCGTTTGATTCATTAGAAATTGAATCAAATATGAGCCAAACACTATCTGATTTCGAGCAAATAAAAATAAATAAATAATAACTAGAACACAATATATCCTAACTTTAACCGAATATGAACCAAATACTATCTGAAAAGAGAAAATGTGTTACTAGTTTTTGTGTATAAGATTGCATATTTTAGATTGTGCATCATAAATCCCAACTTTATAGGATGGGAGTGATTTTGATTGTACTAATGGTTGGCTAAATAAAAATAAGGTACAAAATACTTAAAAATAAGTAATAATATAACATGTCCGGTAGCTTTATAGGATGCCAAGCTGCCCATTTAGCTAGTAAATATGTCCGAGACGAGCTATCAGACTGTTATGGTGGCCATTGTGGAAGGTTGATGAATAGTCTAGTTATTTTGTTCGACTCTGTAGAGCTACATTTGAATAGAACCTACTTGGCTCCGAGTAGGGCTGTCAAAAAAGCTTGTTGTACGCAAACAGTTTGTGTTCAGTTCGTCAAAGAGTTTGTGTTCGATAAGTAGACGAGATGAACATTAACAATTTTTTTTCGTTCGGTTAGTTAAATGAACTAAACACGAATAGTGATGTGTTCGTTCGTGTTCGAATCGTTATTGTTCAAAATATAAAATAATTTAAAATAATTATATTTATAAAATTTATGATATTCAAAAAATTAAGTTTTATAAAATAATATATAGTAAAATAATAATAATAATATATATTAATATACTATATTAGTAATATACTGATATATATATTATATATTTATAAAATATAAGTTGAAATAATTAATTTATATATATTAATATTAGGGATGTCAAACTGGCTTGTTGTTCGCGAACAGTTTGTGTTCGACTCGTGTTAAGAAACAAACACGAACAGTAACTTCACGAGCAATTTCAAAAACAAGCTTATTTCAAACAAACTAAATTTCAAACGAACTGAACACGAACAAAAGCTCTGTTTGTTCGTGTTCGATTCGTTTACACCCCTAGCTCCGAGTATGATTTAACCTTNATATACTGATATATATATTATATATTTATAAAATATAAGTTATATAATTAATTTATATATATTAATATTAGGAATGTCAAGCTGGCTTGTTGTTCGCGAACAGCTTGTGTTCGACTCGTGTTAAGAAACGAACACGAACAGTGACTTCACGAACAATTTCAAACACGAGCTTGTTTCAAACAAACTAAATTTCAAACGAACCGAACACGAACAAAAGCTCTGTTTGTTCGTGTTCGGTTCGTTTACACCCCTAGCTCCGAGTATGATTTAACCTCAAGTCATCACAGGTTTCAATTGAATTGTTGGGTATCTGACCATATAATTGAGGTGTAATGTACGTAAAAATTGATTAATTATTCATAAATTATATTCACATGCATATCACTCAAATCTTCATCATAAACTTCCACCAGAAAAAATATATATTTCACTTTTAAAAGGATAATGGTAATTATATTTTAAATATGATGTTAAAAAATTGAGTTACCAGCAATCAAATAGTAAATACTAAACTCCAAAAATTATTTTATAAATAATCAGATATCACAAAATATTTAAATAATATAAGTTTATCCACCTGATTTTATAAACTACTGATATAAAGTCACGAGCGAAGCATGGACCATAGGACTATGACTGGGTCCTCGGAATGAGACGCGNTAATGTACGTAAAAATTGATTAATTATTCATAAATTATATTCACATGCATATCACTCAAATCTTCATCATAAGCTTCCACCAGAAAATATATATATATTTCACTTTTAAAAAAATAATGGTAATTATATTTTAAATATGATGTTAAAAAATTGAGTTACCAGCAATCAAATAATAAATACTAAACTCCAAAATTTATTTTATAAATAATCAGATATCACAAAATATTTAAATAATATAACTTTATCCACCTGATTTTATAAACTACGGATATAAAGTCACGAGCGAAGCATGGACCATTGGACTATGACTGGGTCCTCGGAATGAGACGCCGAGAGATGCGTCGTCGTCCCACCACATGCGCTTGCCCTCACATTAACCCGATGAGCCACACAACTCTTATCCTCCCCGCTGTCCGCATCCGAATCAACGAGTACAAGGGAGACTACGAAGTAGAGATTGGCCATCGACGACAGCTGCTCGATTCCAAACCCTAACGCGAAACTCAGCACTATCCTCTACTTCAGTTCCATGGCCTCAGCCGCCGCCATGGCCACACGATCCCTGCTCTCGNTCCTCCCCGCTGTCCGCATCCGAATCAACGAGTACAAGGGAGACTACGAAGTAGAGATTGGCCATCGACGACCTCTGAGAGAGTTTGTGTGAGCTCCGAAGCTGCTCGATTCCAAACCCTAACGCGAAACAGCACTATCCTCTACCTCAGTTCCATGGCCTCAACCGCCGCCATGGCCACACGATCCCTGTTCTCTTCGCCAACGTCCTCCCGCCAGACGGTGGCAACGGTGACTACGCACTCTCCCGTCCTCCCGTCGCTTCCATTTCCATCTCAAGCCTCTTCACCCGCTCTTCGTTTCCAGGGCCGGGAACCGTGGAAGTCGGCCTCTCACTGTAAGCCCTTTTCTTTTGAAAGAAATTGTCCATGACACGCATTTGCCCTTGGTGTTTGAATATTGGGTTAGTGAGGGCTGTGATGTTCTTAAGCTGATTTGCTGAAGGGATCCGTTAATGTGAAATTGTGAACCGTAATTTGGGCANGATTTGCAGAAGGGATCCGTTAATGTGAAATTGTGAACCATAATTTGGGCGTAATTTCTTAGTTTCTATGATGTTTTCCTTCTTTTATTGATGGTCTTGATTTTCTATTGATTAGACACTGTTGCATGTGGAATGGGCAATTTTTTTGACTACCATTTTTGAAATTTATTGGTTGTTGTGGTCGATGTTCATGATTTAAGATTTACTCTTAGGTGTATTGTTTTTGTACATGGGTTATGCACCAGTCCTAGATTGTTGACTTATTTAATCATGGTAGGATTTGGGCAATATTTTTGTATAACCCAAGTGAGGCCTGTATTCTATTACTATTTGGATTGGTTTGGTACTCATTAAGAGAGAAATGAGTGTCAAAGAATGAATATTATAAATAACACACACACACACACACACACACACAAATACANAGGCCTGTATTCTATTACTATTTGGATTGGTTTGGTACTCATTAAGAGAGAAATGAGTGTCAAAGAATGAATGTTATAAATAACACACACACACACACACACAAATACAACAACAACAACAACAACAATCCTTTATCCCACTAAGTGAGGTTTGCTGCATGAATACTTTTTTCTCAATTTTTTCCTATGGAGTGGCGCGCCCACACACACACAGATATATATACATATATATATATATATATATGTATATATATATATATATANACACACAAATACAACAACAACAACAACAACAATCCTTTATCCCACTAAGTGGGGTTTGCTGCATGAATCCTTTTTCTCAATTTTGTCCTATGGAGTGGCGCGCGCGCGCGCACCCACACACACATAGATATATATATACATATATATATACATATATATATACATATATATATACATATACACACACACACAAAGAGAGAGAGAGAGAGTTGAATATTTAATGGGAGGTGCCATGATAACCAAATGCAAAGTAAAAATATTATGAGAAAATGTTTAGAAGATATGTGCCATAGGATTAGTGGAACAAAAACTGAGTGAATGATGTACAATCTTTGTAGGTGTGTTGGCTCAATTATATAAAAGATTAACTGTATAATAGNAGTAGTCTAGCTCTGTGAAGAAAATGGAGACTTATTATATTTTAATACTACCCTTGTATATAATACTGAAGCTCAACTCAATTTTAGCACACCTTGCGGTTTGACTGATGCCAGTATTGAGATGGAAGGCCTGCTTTCAACTCAGAAGTTTTTCTGTTTCAAGGCATTGCTGGTTAGCTACTNTCTATTGCTCCCCACTGCTGCGGTTCCAAGAACTGTATGCAGCGGTTAGTTTCGAATCCCCTCCTTGGCACTGCGACTCCTGTAGTCTGCGGTTCTTGGATGCAGAAAGAAAAAAGGAGCAACAACAGTATCCAAGCAAAAGGGAAAAAAAAAAGAAAAGCTGCAGGAATAAAAGGATATGCCACAAAGAACACAAACACAAGAGATTACATGGTTCGGTCCTTAGACCTACATCCACGGAGGGAATCACTATCAAAATTCACTAGCACAAAAGAAGAATTACAAGCTCATTACATCGAGGAATCACAGTCTCTTTAGATCTCTCTCTACAAGAACTCTCCCTCAATTCTAAAGCCTCTTCAAGATCTTCCTCTCCTTGCTGAATTTTCCTCCTCCTCTTGATCTTCTTGATCAGATATTTCTCTCCTTATGTTGGTCTCTACATCCCTTAAGACCCCCCATCTATTTATAGATGGATGAAGCTTCCAAGAGGCAAAGAAAAAATTACAAGTGTGTCATTTTATGTCATAATTAAGAGCCATGAATAAACAATNACTGAGTGAATGATGTACAATCTTTGTAGGTGTGTTGGCTCAATTATATAAAAGATTAACTGTATAATAGAGAAATGAATTTTTAAAGTTAAGGCTAAGTCGCTAAAATAGAGAGCTTTCTCAAGTATTTTGTGGTAAAATAACACTCTAAATATTTAGTTATTTTTATTGTGTATAAAATCATTATTATAGTGGCTATGAAACTAAGGCATGAGCTGGGGGTGCTAAAGGCATTCAAAATCTATGATACAATTTTTTAGTTGCATTGACTTCAGCTCAAACTAGATTGAGCCGAATTTCAAGCAATGGAACTCGTCTTAAAGTTTATTTTGAATCAAAGAGAGTCTATGGCGAATTTCTCAAATTTTGATCTTGTGTTGAATTTGATGCCGGTGTGGGTGTTTCCCACAAAGATGTGAGAAACAAGCCAGTTGGCAGAACCGGCTCGCATAGGGGACCGGCCGACTAGCATAGGGGAGCCGGTTCAGATGCTGCTTGAAGCAAACATTTTAGGATGCTAAAGAAGTCGAGCGAGATTTACTTCCTTTTCTGTGTCATGCTCAATCAATCGACACTTTAGGAAAGGCGACACTGTCGCAAACCCTCCCTCTATCTTCATTTTTCATGTTTTACTTGGGAGAGTTTTATATTGTTGCTTTGTTGCATTAGGCTTAGTTTTTGTTGCTGCGTGTTGCTTTTAGATTCCTTTGTGGAGCTGTTCCCTCTATTTTAGGGCTGTATCCGAGGTGATAGTGGTGCTCCGACTGTATTATACTCCACGGTGGTGATATATCTTTCTCTATCNCGAGGAGATAGTGGTGCTCCGACTGTATTATACTCCACGGTGGTGATATATCTTCNCTATATCCGAGGAGATAGTGGTGCTCCGACTGTATTATACTCCACGGTGGTGATATATCTTCCTCTATCCTCATCCCTACCCCCTTCTCCTTCCCTTCCATTAGTAATGGGCCATCCCCATACCATCCCGCTGTCTTGCCATCCCTTTTCTGTCACTACCGTACTGTCCAACTTTTCCAATACACCTCCCAACACCCTATTCCCCTCCAACTTGTTGTTGTCCACTATTCCAGCCCCTTCTTCCACATCAGGTAGCCCCATTACAATCCTTAGGAGGGCGGTTACTAGCCCCCGACAACCCTTTTCTTTCAGCCACCCTTGTTATCTTGCCCACCTATTGACCACCAAATCCCTTTCTAACCGACCTCACAACCACCATCCTTTCCCCTACCCTTACCACATTGCCGATGCCACTTCACCCTCGGATCTTCACTTTCGGCCCTAGCCAAACCTTGGCTTGTTAGCGTATTTTCCATTTATATTTGCATCATGCTGTTACGCTTTCTCAGTATTAATAAAAGTTTGTTTTGCATTTTCCGTTGAATTTTCTTCTAGTTCCGATATCAGTTGGTATCAGTGCTTGACTAACCTTAGTTTTATCCTAGGGTTTCCTAACATCCACCTTTCCCTCTATCAAAATTTTCTTTACCATTCCCAAACCATAGCCCAAACTCCAAATTCTCCTTTGTTGATTTTCAAAATCAACAAGCCTAAATAGTTTTTCTACACCCGCAACGCCCTCTTTTGGTTCCACCCAATAGTTTTCCTCCCAACACTCAAACTCGATGCGACCAAGAAGGAATATGCCCGAGTTTAATCGAGAATAGATGCAGCGAGAGCTTCGTCGTCTTCCACAAAGGCTTGCGGAAATTGAAGAGTTAACATAGGAAGAAGTTACCCTAGACTGAGGTCTGGAGAGTCGAAAGGGAGAAAGAGATGAGGATCCGAATCCCTTTCATAGGGATAATTTCGGCGACCAAGAAGATAGGCCACGCTGTTCCAGAATCCAGCATCATAGGAAACTTGGAGAGGGATATTGGAATCCCCCTCAGAGGGAGACTCAGAGAGAGCAGATGTCATTTGGAGGACATAGAGACTTTAACATCAAGGTAAATCTGCCAGAGTTTGAAGGAGGCATGGATCTTGAGGAATTCATTGATTGGTTACAAGCTGTTGAGTGGATCTTCGAGTATAAACATGTGCCAGAGGATAGGTCGGTGAAATTGTGGCCATCAGAGTGGGAAGAAGCAGTATAAGGGCAGCTCCTCCAACACTGTGCCGGCCAAAAAGTGTTATAGATGCCACGACTACGATAACATTTCCTTCAGCTGTCTCACGAGCAGAGTAGTCACACTTACAGATTAGAGCGCCATTGAGGAGGTTTTCGAGGAGGCGACAACTGAGTATCAGAGTGAGATACATTATCTTTCCCCAGTAAAGGAGAGACACTTATAGTTTGACGGGTTCTACGGATTGATGTTGACACAAGGGATCTGCAGTTGCTTCACTACAACATTTTTAACACCCGCTGCACAGTGAACAGAAAAATATGCAGTCTTATCATCGACAGCGGGAGCAGAAAGAACGTGGTTCTGACTCAGATGTTCGAGAAATTGAGACTCACAACTTAGAGGCACTCACAACTATACTGACATGGCTGAAGAAGGGGAATTGAATCAGCATCAACCGGAGATGTTGAGTAGTTTTCTCGATCGAAGGTCAGCCACAAAATCAGGTGTGGTGTGACGTTGCCTTTATGGATACCTGCCACCTTCTATTGGGACGACTATGATAGTTTGACCTGAGGACTCAACACGATTGATTCAAAAATACATACTCATTTATTAAGGAGTGGAAGCACATCATTCTACTTCTTTCGACAAAGTCGAGATCACATGAACCCTTACCACCAGAGCAGCGTCAGTGAGGTCAGTTCTAGTGGCGGTACAAGATGAGAGGACTGAGACAGCAGCTCCAGACATAGGACAGTTACGCTAGAGGTGATGTGAGGGTCTCACAGTCGACACCGTACCACCAGCTACATCACAAACGNCTTGGAGAGGGATATTGGAATCCCCCTCAGAGGGAGACTCAGAGAGAGCAGATGTCATTTGGAGGACATAGAGACTTTAACATCAAGGTAAATCTGCCAGAGTTTGAAGGAGGCATGGATCTTGAGGAATTCATTGATTGGTTACAAGCTGTTGAGTGGATCTTCGAGTATAAACATGTGCCAGAGGATAGGTCGGTGAAATTGTGGCCATCAGAGTGGGAAGAAGCAGTATAAGGGCAGCTCCTCCAACACTGTGCCGGCCAAAAAGTGTTATAGATGCCACGACTACGATAACATTTCCTTCAGCTGTCTCACGAGCAGAGTAGTCACACTTACAGATCAGAGCGCCATTGAGGAGGTTTTCGAGGAGGCGACAACTGAGTATCAGAGTGAGATACATTATCTTTCCCCAGTGAAGGAGAGACACTTATAGTTTGACGGGTTCTACGGATTGATGTTGACACAAGGGATCTGCAGTTGCTTCACTACAACATTTTTAACACCCGCTGCACAGTGAACAGAAAAAATATATAGTCTTATCATCGACGGCGGGAGCAGCAAGAACGTGGTTCTGACTCAGATGTTCGAGAAATTGAGACTCACAACTTAGAGGCACTCACAACTATACTGACATGGCTGAAGAAGGAGAATTGAATCAGCATCAATCGGAGATGTTGAGTAGTTTTCTCAATCGAAGGTCAGCCACAGAATCAGGTGTGGTGTGACGTTGTCTTTATGGAGACCTGCCACCTTCTATTGGGACGACTATGATAGTTTGACTGGAGGACTCAACACGATTGATTCAAAAATACATACTCATTTATTAAGGAGGGGAAGCACATCATTCTACTTCTTTAGACAAAATCAAGATCACATGAACCCTTACCACCAGAGCAGCGTCAGTGAGGTCAGTTCTAGTGGCGGCACAAGATGAGAGGACTGAGACAGCAGCTCCAGACACAGGACAGTTACGCCAGAGATGATGTGAGGGTCACACAGTCGACACCGTACCACCAGCTACATCACAAACATAAAGATTTAGGTTACTCTCATGGCACATTAGACAGACCAGGCCATGGGTTACCTTCGGGGGATCCGACAGTACAAGCATGGGCCATAGTCTCAACAGAGTGGATTGATAGGGGGCTGAGCACGCAAGTGGTGCAGAGTTCTTTGATGCTTTGGTCGACAGTGAAGCCAGAAGTGGGACTTAGGTGCCACCAAGATCAGAGACAATGAATCAGAAGCTTTGACGAATGAAGTTGAAGCTCTCCTAACCCCGGGAGACTGATACGGATGTAGGAGTTTGCTGCACTGATGCGGGAAACAAGCAAGCTGATTCAAGGGGAGCCAATCCAGACCCTGCTTGAGGTGATCGGTTTAGGATGCTATAGGAGTCAAGCGGGATTTACTTCCTTGCATGTGTCTCACTCAATAGAGTGGCACTTTAGGAAAGGAGGCACTGTNAAGATCAGAGACAATGAATCAGAAGCTTTGACGAATGAAGTTGAAGCTCTCCCAACCCCGGGAGACTGATACAGATGTAGGCGTTTGCTGCACGAATGTGGGAAACAAGCAAGCTGATTCAAGGGGAGCCGATCCAGACCCTGCTTGAGGTGATCGGTTTAGGATGCTATAGGAGTCAAGCGGGATTTACTTCCTTTCATGTGTCTCACTAGATAGAGTGGCACTTTAGGAAAGGAGGCACTGCTGCCGACCCTCCTATCATTCTTTTTCCTTGTTTTACTTGGGAGACTTTTTATATTGCTACTTTGTTGCATTAGGTTAGTTTTTGTTGTTGTGTGTTACTTTCAGTTTCTTTTGTGGAGTTGTTCTCTCTGTTCTCCGGTTGTATCCGAGGAGGTGGTGGTGCTCCGGCTGTATCCTACTCTGCGGTGGTGATATATCTTCATCTATCCTCCTCCTACCCATTCTCGNTACTTTCAGTTTCTTTTGTGGAGTTGTTCTCTCTGTTCTCCGGTTGTATCCGAGGAGGTGGTGGTGCTCCGGTTGTATCCTACTCCGCGGTGGTGATATATCTTCATCTATCCTCCTCCTACCCCTTCTCCTTCCCTTCCATTAACCGTCGGCCATCCCCATACCACCCCGTAGTCCCATTGCCCCTTTTTCGCCACTGCCTTACTGTCCAACCTTTCCAATCGTCCTCTCAACACTCTATTCCCATCCAACCTATTGTTGTTTGCTACTCCAGCCCCTTGCTCCACATCAGGCAGCCTCATTATAANTTCCCTTCCATTAACCGTCGGCCATCCCCATACCACCCCGCAGTCCTGTTGCCCCTTTTTCGCCACTGCCTTGCTGTCCAACCTTTCCAATCGTCCTCTCAACACTCTATTCCCATCCAAACTACTGTTGTTTACTACTCCAGCCCCTTGCTCCACATCAGGCAGCCTCATTATAGCCCTTAGGAGGAATGTTCCAACCCACCTACCGGCCACCAAATCCCTTCCTAATTGACCTCACACCCACCATCCCTTCCCCTACCCTCACAACATTGTTGATGCCACTCCACCCTCAGATCTTCACTTCTGGCCCTGCCCGGGCCTTGGTTTGTTAGTGTATTTTTTATTTCAGTTTGTGTCGTGTTGTAACCCTAACTTAGCATTAATAAAAGTTTTTTTTTTGTATTTTTCGTTGAATTTATTACTAGTTTAGGTATCAGAAATTATTTTGATAATTTTAAAATTGGAGACGGTGATTTGAATAATAGGGTTTGGAGTGATCACTAGGGTTGATAACTTAGATAAAGAGCAACTCGTGGCAGGCTTCTAGGATGACAAACTCTAGGGTAGAAATGAGCCAAAACTCACACTAAAGATAGAGCATTGGAATTCGTNGTGTTGTAACCCTAACTCAGTATTAATAAAAGTTTTTTTTTGTATTTTTTGTTGAATTTATTACTAGTTTAGGTATCAGAAATTATTTTGATAATTTTAAAATTGGAGACGGTGATTTGAATAATAGGGTTTGGAGTGATCACTAGGGTTGATAACTTAGATAAAGAGCAACTCGTGGCAGGCTTCTAGGATGACAAACTCTAGGTTAGAAATGAGCCAAAACTCACACTAAAGATAGAGCATTGGAATTCGGAAGGCACCCTTTGATGTTGTAGATAGGAGTTTTTTCAAAAGCTATACAATAAATTTGCTCATCGATGCTCATCTCAGGTAATTGACCTACTAGGATGTTGCATCAATAAGACTAAACTAAAATGAGTAAGTCATGAGGTTAATCATGGTATAGAATGATTTATGCCGAAAAAGATAATATCTTGCATGGTATTGTTTGGGCTCTTACGATTGTTCTCATAGCTAGACATTTTCTAGTGCAATGTGTGGTTTGGAGATGAACCAAGTAGATGTCACTGGGCTTGTGATATCTTGAATCTATAGAAGGCTATTTGTTGAGGGTGGATGATCATTTCTACAAAATGTAACACCAACACTTCTAAAAATGTGTTGTCGTTAGAATTACTATTTTTAGAAGTGTTGGTGTTACATTTAGGCCAAAACTACAAAATATATGTATCTCTATAGATTTAGACATTTTCACCAAATGTCTATACTATTTTTATAGACATTGAATTTATTACTATTCTAAAAATTCTGTATGAAAAAGGGGCATCATTTCTACAAAATGTCAAGTAGATGTCGACACAGGCTTCTAGATGAGGAGCGACTCCTGGCAGGCACTGTCGTTGGTGATGTATCTCTATCTATTGGTTTTGTCAATTCTGTATGAAACAGTAGTAAACTGCCCGTAAAATGTTGTCCATTTTGTAGATAAGCAGTCTGAGCAGAATGAAAGTTTTTTATTCCATTTCTCTATTATCAAACAATTCTCACCCTCACAATAAATGCAACCTTCTAAGCCCATTTTGTTGCCAACTTAGGTCGTAGAATTGCAGGGAATATTGTTGTCATGGCTACAGGAGAAGCACCATCTGAAGTTGCTACTGAACTTCCAGAAATATTTAAAACCATACAGGAAGCGGTCTGTTTTATTTGTGCATACTGTTTCTTTGGACTTGAGAAGTTATGGTATTAAATTGGCTTTTTTTGGTAGGCAGTGGGACAAACTTGAAGACAAATATGCTGTGACTTCCGTTACTATTTTTGCACTAATTGCTCTTTATGGTTCTGCTGGATTGATCTCGGTAAGCATAATTAGTACTCAATTGATTGCATGGTTGTAGAAGCTAAGGGTAAGGGACTATTTGGGATCAGTTTTATTTTTAATTTTCTATTTTTTGTTCCTATCTTATTTTCTTTATATTTTGATTTGAAATAAAACATATTTGACTATTTGATTTTGTAACACTCAAAACAATTGTCTTATATAAAGCATTTTAATTTTTTTAGAAAAATAAACTTGTAAAAAACGCATTAATCATTTTTAAAAATAGAACAAAAAAATAAAACAAAAATAAAAAAATAAAACTGATCCCAAAGAAGCCTTAAGATTCTCTAGTTTTTTTTAACATGAAAAATTTGAACTTTTGTAATTTTATGTAGGCAATTGATAGGCTTCCTCTACTTCCGAGTATATTTGAACTAGTTGGAATTGGCTACACTGGAGTAAGTCCTGTGACTCTTGCTGAAACATTACTGTTAGCATAGATGGCAGTGCCATAGAAAATGAATTTTTGAGAGCATGAGTATGCTGATGATTTATTTACTCCAGGAACTTCAAACAGGTCAATTAATTCATGGGGCTCTTTGCCGCACTAACATGTGAATGTTACATCATATTATTAGATATTTGATTTGCTAACATCTGTAAAGAAAACAAAAAATGTCATCATGGTCCCTTGACTATTTATAACGGATCATTTTAATCTCAGAGTCTACAAATGTGTTAAATTAGTCCCCAAAATCCCTTAATAGGAGCAGAAATAATCCTGCATTTAATGGAGTTCGTAGACTGATTTTAACCTATTATAAAATAGTTTGGGGACTAATTTTACATTTTAATAAACTTTAGGACTAGAAAAAATTCATTGCAAAAAGTCAAAGAATTATTTATTTTAGCATTTTTCTTCGTTTGTAAAATATAAATTTCTAAATGATCATTTTGTCTTTATTCACTGACATTTATCTGTTTGTCAAAATAAGCCAACTCAAGTCATATTCAATATTGATAGATAACACAAATATGTATTGATAATGACATTTTAATGCTATTGACATCTAAATAACAATGAATCAAACAGATTGATATGGATATTTGCCATTAAACCAAATGTAATTTGTATCCATATCTTCTATTTCCTGTAATTTACTTTCCAAAAATATGTCCAGTCACAATATGCAAGGCACACTTAACATCCTTTTTTGCTTATCATAGAGCTATATATTATATATTGTTTCTGTTTATTTCTATGTTTTGCCAACTCCATCTTTATCCTTCTTTCATTTTTTGCTGCTAAATTAATGCGTTTCAATCTACTTTTGTCATTGATTCAGTGGTTTGCATACCGCAACATTGTTTTCAAGCCTGACAGGTACACCTCATTAACAACATTAATTCTAGAATTCCGTTTTTAAACTTCAGAAAATTTATAATTAAAAATAATATATGCTATTGTGCCCTCAGGGAAGCTTTAATTGCCAAAATAAAGAGCATCTATGGCGATGTTATTGGAAGCAGCTAAAGGGGTATTTTTGGGATGAGCTCTCAGAACTTTAGAGCCTGTTTGGTTACAGTTCAGGAGCTTGGTGGAGGATCTGTTTTGAGTATTGGTAATCTGCGCCTTTCTTGTATTGATAGAAATATATTGAAGCTTTCGTATTGTTAATGGCAGTCAGGTATTACAAGAAAATCTTTGTAATTTCAGATATGCCCGTTTCCCCTCTTCATGCAATCCATTTGTTTTGCAAATTTAAAGAAAGCTAACAGCTTCCAGGTTTTACAAAAGAAAATTTGAGCCAAATTTTGGTAAGAATTAGTTTAAATGGGGCATTTACATGCATAGATGCATACATAGCACCCAATTTCTATGTATTTACATGTCCAACACCTGAATTTTACCACCCAAATCTTTCATATTCCATAAAAAATATCACTTTTCTAAACTTTGAAGTATGAGATACACCTTTTCATGCATAGAAAAGGTGGTATATCTGTAAAGATTGAAGTTTATGTGTTAGACATATAAATAAACGGGTATTGAGTTGTATTTAGTACTGTACTTGTTCGTGGTATAATAGTTGAAGGTTAAGTTTTCCACTCCGAGATCAGGGGCTCGAAACTTATATATTACCTTTTGGGCTCAATTTGTTCTCTAAATGTTCCTAAGATATTTAATCATCTCTTTTATTGAGCTCATCTCAAGGTAATGAGAGTATTTTAAAACACATCTACATCAAATTCTAATCAGATGATTCCATAAACGTTTTCTTAAAATGGAAGTATTCAGCATACACACATATGTCATTTTCAGAAATCATGTGATAATTTGGTCATTAAAAGAAATTTTCATACATACCACGTAATTTTTATATATGAACAAGTCTCATACCTGCATTTTGATATTTATTTACATAAAATGCAGCTGAAAAGAGGTGTTTAATCTATTATATGGATGACATTT